>OZ023175.1:285000-300000 GCA_963678695.2 Diplodus puntazzo
GGAGACGACGGCAGTGTCGTCTTTATAATGACGTATTTTCCCAGTCTGATATTTCATTAGTTTGATAACAAACCGACAAACATCGTGTGTGATTCATGACACAATTCAAACAGAATCAATATTTTATCTGTCTGAAATAAGTTCCGTGAGAGAATCAGAGGGAGCGTGGCTTCAGTCGGCTTCAGTGTCCAGTGGTTATCATCTGTTTCCATGGTAACAGCACAAACAGCTGGCAGCTAATCACACAGCATGACTTCACTACAGTCTGCTAACAGCTCTGTGAAGCTCTACTGAGACATCTTAGTGCTTTGAGCTAAATGCTAACATTAGCATGCTAACATTCGTGAGGAGACACAAATCGTGAGGAAATCCAACCATTCATCCCGCCTGTCAGTGGGCAGTTATTAATCAATTACATGTCTGTAGATCAACCAATCATACGCAGCTACCTGTCAGGTGTTGATTATAAGATTTTACTGCAAACTATCTAAACCAGGTCTGAGCTGGTTTTAGTGACTTTATCCTGCAGATCTGAGGCTGAAGCGTTTCATTAGCGTTAGCACAGTGTTGAAGCTCTAACATGTCTGATCAGTTTTATCTTCCTCGTTGGTGTTTTTATTCTATTTGGTATTTGAACTGTCTGGTGTTTTGATCACTTTGTAACCTTGTTCTTAAAGTGCTGTGTAAATAAAGTTTTGTATGATCCGTGTTGTCTGCAGGCGTCAGGTGTCACAGTGAACGATGAGGTCATCAGGGTGTTCAACGACATGAAGGTGAGGAAGTCTTCGACCCAAGACGAGGTGAGGAAGAGGAAGAAGGCGGTCCTGTTCTGTCTGAGCGAGGACAAGAAGAAGATCATCGTGGAGGAGGGGAAGCAGATCCTGGTGGGCGACATTGGAGAGACGGTGGAGGACCCCTACGCCTGCTTCGTCAGCCTGCTCCCCCCCAACGACTGCAGATACGGTCTGTACGACGCCACCTACGAGACCAAGGAGTCCAAGAAGGAGGACCTCGTCTTCATCTTCTGGTACGGAACTGATCCAGGACCTGTCTGAGGTCAGGGTTCCAGACCAGTTGTTGATCAGGGTCCAGAGGTTGATCAGGGTCCAGAGGTTGATCAGGTTTCAGGTGTCCAGAGCAGAAGGTCCAGCTGGTGTTGCCATAGCGACTGGGGTGGTTAATCAGCCCAATTTCCTGATTCGATTCCGATTATTGAAGTCTCGATTCGATTACAAATCTATTTTCGAGTATTAACGATTATTGATTCGATTTTCGATTAATAATGATTATTGATCTTCCATTTAACATCAGTCAGCTGCTGAATTATCTCACTTCTCTTTTGAGTAACACCTCACTGCACCTTCAATATTGTATAGTGTAACTGTAACATCCAAATTATTTTTTACTTTGTTTAAATGTCGTCTTTCACTGTTAAAAGAAAGTTGCCAAGCTCAGCAGCCAGACTCATGTTAGAAGCATTGTTGGTGACGAGAACCAGGTCGTGTTTCTCTGTTCCCCACTCGTCTGCCATTGCTTTGAGAAACTCACACATATTTGTGCTTGTGTGGCTATCATCCATAGCTCTCGTCTGAAGTACGTAGGACATTAGCTTCCATTAACTGCTGACATAATGAGCTGTGACGGTCACGTATGAGACTGTAGCTGTGGATGTCCAGGCATCGCAGGTTATTGCTGCCCTGTGAGCAGAGTTGAGGGACTCTTGCACAGAAAGTTTTGTCTCCTTGTAAAGATTTGGAATCAATTTAAGCGTGAAAAAGATCTCGGATGGAATAACATATCTTGGCTCCAGACTGTGGAGCATGTAGTGCCAGTGAGAGGAGGACTCCAGTTTGTATAACAATTTAAAAAACAAATAAAAAAATCTTTTTTTTAAATCAATTTTTGGAAATTTAATAGTCGACTCATAATCGTCAATATTATAATCACGATTAATCAATAATTGATTTTTTTCACCACCCCTAATAGCGACCGTCTGTAACAGTGGTCGTTCTGATTGGATGAAACAGTTCTGATGTTCTGACTGCTGTGTCGTGCTCAGGGCTCCAGAGGGCGCTCCACTGAAGAGCAAGATGATCTACGCCAGCTCTAAAGATGCCATCAAAAAGAAGTTTACAGGTGAGAAGCCCTGCGACCTCCCGAGGTCAGAGGTCATGTCATCATTACAACCTTAAATAATGATCAATGGTTAGCTTAACTTGCTGTCTTAGCTGATTGTGTCATGTTGCTAACCACGGTGACACACATGGAACATCCGTCAGGAGGTTCTCTGCGTGTTCTCTGATTGGTCGAGCTCAGATGTGCGTAGCGGCGCAGGTGTGTCTCCCTGAGCCCTCTGTGACCTCAGGTCTGTGTCCTCAGGTATCAAACACGAGTGGCAGGTGAACGGGCTGGATGACATCCAGGACCGCGCAACGCTGGCTGAGAAGCTGGGCGGGAACGTGGTAGTGTCTCTGGAGGGCAAGCCGATGTGATGTCACTGCAGCGAGCCAAGCGGAGCCAAGCCAACCGCCGTGCCATCCGGACCGAAGCACCTGACCCCACCTGAACACCGCCGCTTCACTCAGCAGCTTGCTCTGTCTGTATCCATGTCCTGAAGGAGTTAGCGTCTTTAGGCCTCTTTGTTTTCTTTTTGTTCTTTTTGCTTTTTTTCAATATGAAGGAGATCTCATTAACATAATGATATGCAAACACCTCCCAGTTTGTTGCCACATGACTTCTGTTCACCTGGCAGAAAAATCGACACACTACCAAACCCCAGGAAGGTTGTCTCTCTCTCACAGCCAGAGTTTTGCCAAAAAGTCGATGTGAAGGAAGCAGCCACACGTGTCGGAGGCGAGCGCCGCACCGCGAAGCTCCGCCTCCTGCAGCTTTTTACATATGACTTTATTTATTATTGTAAACTGTTGTTTCTTCTTCAGCATGTTCAACCAGGCAGACTTATTGTTAGACTATGCATCAGAGGAGAAGAAGAAGCCGATGATTACCCAGCACTTTTTGTTGAAACACTACAGGTCGAGACAGAACGTTAAATTCTCTGTTTGTCACCACGCTAACGTTTGTTTACCTCAGTTCTCATTCCTGTCGGACTCACCGTCATTCTAGCTGTTTGGTCGTCGCCTTACTTTCAGTTTGAATGTAAACGTCACACCAGTTAGTTAGAGTGCACTTTTATTTTGTAAAGAAACACTACAGGAAGCCGAAATTGACCCCAGCAGTGAGAGACGACCCCACAACAACAACAACAACAAGAACACGACGACATCTGGAGCCTTAAAGTGGAACGTTGTTTCTGAGATCACAGGAAGCCACTTTGCAATAAAAGCCTGTGGCAGATCTGACGCCTCCCGCCTCGTGTCTGCTTCCACCAATCACAGAGCGTCTTCACCCGCAGGTCCTCCACCTGCCCTCAGCCTCGCATCTTCTCTTGGGAACAGGTGTCGGTTCTGCGTTCTGCACCAACCTTTAATCAGCAGGCTGACTGGAACGACCTCCGGGTGAAAACGTTCTGAACACTGTAGAACTCAGTAGAACCCGTGTGACACATGTACAGCTCTAGTAGTGTTGTTGTGATCTGAGGAGAACCACATTATAACAAACTATGTTCCAATGTAGAAGAACAAAGTAGAACCTTGTCAGATTAGCTGAACCAGTGAGATGCCAATAGAACACTGATAGATCCATAATAGCATATGTATTACCAGTATAACCCCCGCAGAACCCTGTTAGAACCACTACAAACTTGGTAGAACCTCATTAGAACCAGTACATTATTTAGTATAAGCTCCAGTAGAACCACCTTAGAACAAAACTGAGCCTTATAGCTGATGTCCTGTTTGAGTGCATCAGAACCTGATTTTAAAGGTTCCACAGGTTCTAAATGTGAAGAACCTTAGTGAAACTAAATGATCAGTCTGTAAATTAAAGGGTTCATCTGATTTTCTTCTACAATCATAAAAGTCCTGACTTCCTGTCTGACTCCTGACTTCCTGCCTGGTGAGCAGCCTCAGCAGCTGAATGACTGGTACATTCCTGCCCTTAAAAGGTGCTGCAGTGTAGACCTGGTCAGGGACTCTGGTGTGAAACCAGGTCCAGGTCCTGCTGCTGTCGGAAGGAGACCCAGCTGCTGTCGTCAGGTCTGAACGTGTTTAAAGTAAAAAAAAAACGGAGCTGCTGTCATTGATCAGCTTCTGAGTATCAGACTCGGCCTGCTTCTATTTCTGGACCGCACGTGTTTCTGAGTCCAGCCAGAGTCCACAAAAGGCAAAAACCTGGACAGACGGCCGAGCTGCTGCAGGGAGACCACGCACAACTACACACCCCGCTGCAGACGCACAACTACACACCCAGCTGCAGACGCACAACTACACACCCCGCTGCAGACGCACAACTACACACCCAGCTGCAGACGCACAACTACACACCCAGCTGCAGACGCACAACTACACACCCAGCTGCAGACGCACAACTACACACCCAGCTGCAGACACACAACTACACACCCCGCTGCAGACGCACAACTACACACCCCGCTGCAGACGCACAACTACACACCCAGCTGCAGACGCACAACTACACACCCCGCTGCAGACGCACAACTACACACCCAGCTGCAGACGCACAACTACACACCCCGCTGCAGACGCACAACTACACACCCCGCTGCAGACGCACAACTACACACCCCGCTGCAGACGCACAACTACACACCCCGCTGCAGACGCACAACTACACACCCAGCTGCGGACGCACAACTACACACCCCGCTGCAGACGCACAACTACACACCCAGCTGCGGACGCACAACTACACACCCCGCTGCAGACGCACAACTACACACCCCGCTGCAGACGCACAACTACACACCCAGCTGCAGACGCACAACTACACACCCAGCTACAGACGCACAACTACACACCCCGCTGCAGACGCACAACTACACACCCCGCTGCAGACGCACAACTACACACCCAGCTGCAGACGCACAACTACACACCCAGCTGCAGACGCACAACTACACACCCCGCTGCAGACGCACAACTACACACCCCGCTGCAGACGCACAACTACACACCCAGCTGCAGACGCACAACTACACACCCCGCTGCAGACGCACAACTACACACCCAGCTGCAGACGCACAACTACACACCCAGCTGCAGACGCACAACTACACACCCAGCTGCAGACGCACAACTACACACCCCGCTGCAGACGCACAACTACACACCCAGCTGCAGACGCACAACTACACACCCAGCTGCAGACGCACAACTACACACCCCGCTGCAGACGCACAACTACACACCCCGCTGCAGACGCACAACTACACACCCAGCTGCAGACGCACAACTACACACCCCGCTGCAGACGCACAACTACACACCCAGCTGACGAGCAAGATTAATCATAACCCGATCAATCCAGCAGTGTATCAAAGTGAAAGTCTTTCTAATTTTCTCTCTTTTGGTTTCCTATTTGGACTTTTGATATCAATTATGACCAAATATATCTTCAACAGAGGCTGCAGTTATTATTGGAGGTGAGACTTTCTTTATGTGTGCAGATCCATTATTTCAGTAAAAGTTCCAATACAACAGAGTAAAAATACTCGATTACAAGTCTATAATCAAAATACTAATCACACATTTATTCAGCAGAAAGATGTGAGTGAGAACCTGACGTATGAGTTCTGTCACGATATCAGAATAACTTCAGTATTATTGTGGCCAAAACAATTATTGATAGTGAGATCTTCAGACATAAAAGAAAAAGATGAATATGCGTTAATAAGGGATCTTTGTACGGAGCCCTGGAGGTGACATGGATGGGTTTTATCTCGGGTTAGGTAAGTACGTAAGATGCAGCGGCTCTCTGGCTCAAATGATTGAATGAAGTGAACGTTGTGGTGTTAACACTGATGGGACGCTGGAGTCATGAAGTGCCGTTTACTTCAACAACTTATATTGTAACATAGTTCTCAGTAGCAGCATCCTATCGTACATAGTCGCCATCTTGTTGCACTCTGACCTTAGGGCTGGGCGGATCGATCCAAATATCGATAGTATCGGTACCAACAGTGGCGTAAGTATCGGCGGTGCCCAGGGGCACCTGGGCGTCTGGGGCCCAGACACCTTCAGGGGCCCATGAAGGAAGAAAAGAAACAGCTGTCCAGAATCGCCACAGGCCCTGTTTTTGTGAATGAAATATCTGGGGCGGGTCGGTAACGCTGAGTGGCCTTGATGATGTCAGTCATGATGAGCCGCGTCTCGTCACCTCTCTGCTGTCTGCAGCTGAGCACTGATGCGTGTTTCTCTCCCCAGCCAGGAGAGTTATCATACCGTAAAATACCAAATAATAACCGAGGCGTTTATTTGCTTCAGTCACTGAACAGACCAGGCGTTTGATTCCTTCCTCACAAAAATCCGGGATGAAAATGTCACAAACTTCTCTAGCTTCTCTGTGAATTCTCTGGCATCCTTCTGGTCAATATTTGTCTTCTGCAAGTGAAGTTGTTGCTGCGGAGGAAACCAGCACTCGCTGCAAACTCCTCATCTCTGCTGTCAGTCACGGTGGCGGACATTTGTTTCTCCATCGCCCTGATCATTTTGCGGGACACTCTCTGGTGGCGTGCCCGTCTGCTGATAACTCATCCCCGCATGTTTATCTCAGGCTCCTCGCTAGCCTTCTTCCTCCCTCCAGCAGGCAGCCTGACCTGCTGCTGTCCTTCTCGGACAGACGCTGAAACTCAGTTTGACTTTTTTCTCTCACTCTGTTGGGGTCGACAGAGAAACGTCGAGGCGCAGCAGAAAAAATAAATAAATAAATAAAAATAAAATAAAAACGTCCGTCCATCGGCCCATTTTACGGAGCCCCCCTGGTGACATTGAATACAAAACTAATAACGCGTGGCCACGCATTATTACTTTGTTTAATTCAATGTCACCAGGGGGGCTCCGTACATTATTGATCGGCCCACCGGGAAAAATCCCGGTAATCCGATGGCCAGTCCACTCCTGCAATAGCAGTTCTCTGGAGTGGCTGTGCGCGCGTGTGTGTGTGTGTGTGTGTGTGTGTGTGTGTGTGTGTGCTCGCTCGCGTGCGCGCGCTTGTGTTTAGGGGCACAAAAAAAATATTTGCACGGGCCCATCACCATGATCTACGCTGCTGATACCAAGGTGAGTATTGGTATCGGATCGATACTGGCGTGATGAGACCGATATTTTTGTTGTAGTTTCTCTTCTATAAGTTCAGCAAATCACTCGTATTTCTTCACAGTTTGTGTGAGCAGCTTCTCTCCGCTCACTCAGGTTCACTTCACTGGTAACAATTTCTAGAAGTGAAAGTTATTTCCAGCATTAATTAATGTTGCTTAGTGTAATTGGTGGTCAGAGATACATTTTCAGTAGAGTGATTAAACTGTTATCATATATTCAGACAGAACTCAAAAATATATACTTATATTTAGATAAAGAGCCTCCCTCAGTATGAAGTATGAACATGGCAGAACATAATGACCCTTTTGTGTATCTGTTGAAGGAACATTAGTATTCCTATATAGGCTACATGCACATAGGCTATAGATTTAATTATGTTAAATATCATTTAACTTAATTGGCTAAAATCTTTGTCCTGTGTTTTTTTATTATCATAATCATAATCAACTAATTAAATGGCAAAAGTACAAAATCATTCAATGATCAGGAATGTTCAAGTAAAAAGTATCAGTACCGGTAATACTGGCCCTGTAATTACTTGGTATGGATCAATACCAGAAGTTGCAGTATGGCCCACCTTATCTGACCTGTCTGCATGCAGCCTGCTAACTATGACCTGTCTTATACAACAGCGCCCCCTGTGGTATAAAGAGCAATAGTATATCTGTGTATATAATAACAGAACACAACAAACGTGTTCAGTGTCACTGTGAAAGCTGTGAATGTGTCTGTGTCGTGGAAATCTTTGTAGTAACTTCAGGTTTTCTGTCACAACGTTCACATGAATATGATTCTATATGCACCTGCATCCGTTGTTAACCGTTTGTCCTGATGGCCAGTTGTCACTGCTGCAACGTTATTGCATGAATTAATTATAACCAAACTACGATTACCCTGACAACTGCTTCATCATCATGGCTAGCATAGCTAATGAAACCTACACCTGGGCACTCATCCAGGATCATCAGAATACCTGTTACATTCCCTCTTACCGTTACACAGTAACACTGAGACACTTTATTAACTTTTATTAATTAGTTAATCAAATACAATTCTGAGATGGTATGGATCATGATAACAAGCCTGCATTTAACCGACTGCACTGTTTAATTACGTCAAAATGCGCATGAACACAGTAAGTCGCACTCACCAGATAAAAAACATCCATGTTCGTCCACCTCCGGATCTGTGACGGTGACATCTGAGTAGTTCAGTTTTTCCTCCATGAGTGAGACCTCTTCACAAACTAACCAATAAGGGATCTTTGACAGTGCCTTCAGTGTAGAATTCTGAAATCTTTCTCATCTATATTTTCACTGTAACTTTGATGTTTCTTTCGTCTGGTGCTGAAATAGTTTCTGTAATAATGTGTGCAGAAATACTCAGTCACAAGTTAAAGTCCTGACTGTAAACTGCTACTGACGGAAAAGGAGAATCAAAATCTCACAATGTAAAAGTAAAAGTACTAATTTAGTACATTATATAACATGTTATTGACCTCATTAACTGATTGTGCTCCTTTCTGAAATACTCTCCGTTACATTACTCTGACAGTTACTCTTCTTCTCCTTCTTTTTAATTTCAGTCATGAAATCGGCCCTGCCGTGGTGACGTCACAGCACTTCCTGTCTCCACCCGTTCGCAGCCATGATGGTGGGTTTATGTCTTTTCTCCGCTCTCACTCTTGTTTTTGTACCGTGTGACCGCTCGGTACCGGGCTCCGCCGGGCCCCGGGGAGCCTCCGAGGCTCCGCCGGGTGTCGTGTCGCTGTGTCCCGGTCAGTGAGCGGGAAGTGTGTCGGTGAACTAACGGCTCTGTGCTCTCTGTCTCCGCAGCAGGAAGGGCTGGACGACGGACCCGACTTCCTCTCCGAGGAGGACCGGGGAGTGAGTGCCCACTGTCTCACCTGTCAGTCTGTCTGTCTGTGTCTCACCTGTCAGTCTGTGTCTCACCTGTCAGTCTGTCTGTCTGTGTCTCACCTGTCTGTCTGTGTGACCGGACTGGCTCCGGGTTTTGTCCGGCTCGACTAAAAAATCTACCTAGCATTAGCTCTGGTTGTCTAGCTTGGTTAGCAGTGTATGCTAACGTTAGCTTAATGCTAATGGGCTCAGTGTGTGTGTGTGTGTGTGCGCGCGCGTGCGTGCGTGCGTGTGTCAGCTGTGGTTGGACTGTGTGTGTTTGGGCTCCAAAACAGCTGCAGGCCGTTAGCTTCATTGGCTAACTGAGTTAACCTGGCTAACAGATGTAGCAAGCAGCTAACGTTTCAGATCATTAAGTTGTTGTTAATCAGCTCCTTAACGTCAGGCAGTCACATGACACACACACACACACACACACACACACACACACACTGTGATGGTAATTGGCTAATTCTCTCCAGCCCAGATGAAAAGGAACAGAGTGAGACCTCCCTCCTCTTTAACGTGGACCAGTGTGTTACTGGTTCTTGTGCTCAGCTCCAGTTTGTTGTCTGTTCTGTGTGTACTTGATGAGGTCATGAGATGATCATTAACAGTTTATGACTGAGAACAAACTGAGTGATACATCTGTTGAAGTTTCATTATATTATAATTAAATGTATATATAATATATAATATATAATTGTACGGAGGAGTTTGACATGACGAAATGTTCACCAGCTGACTGTTTGTGTGAAGCTGTATGTCTAGGATGAAAGATAATGTAGAAATCAGGTGTAATGATACGAAGATGTTTACAGTTATAACTGTGTGGTTAAAAACACTCGGTCATGAAAACGCTCTCAAACATTTATTAAAACTTTATATGGCTAACTTCCTGTTTTCCGCCCGGCTAACTTGAATGGAGATAAAATGTGATGATGATGATGATGATGATGATGATGATGTCATCATTACACATGCCGATGTCGTCAGTGTTCATGACTGAACATTTCATGCCAGACAAGCTCACGTCACGATCCAGTCCAATCACATTAAAGGAGCATTACGTAGTTCTACAATGAGAAGAGAAAGATCTTCACCGACTGACTGTCAGACTGGTGGAAGTTCACCTCCATCAGTTCATCCCGAGTGCTTTTTATGACAACACACATTAAAATCTCGCCCCAGATCAGGTACCAGGCCCGGTCCACACAGTGTTTGTTTCAGGAGGAGGGCCTAAAATATCTTAATGCTTTAAGATAGATCCTGTCAGCCTGTTTTCTTCCGTCCTGGAGCTGAATCAACCAGAACCGGTCTTATTTCACCACCTCTGGACTGAAACCATCCTGCTGACGTGTTGAGGCGTATGTTCATCACACTGAAGAGATTCAGTCACGTGATACGAGTCGTAGCAGGTGTGGTCGCTCAGTGGGATGCAGGTAATGTGACTGTCAGTGGTGTGGTGCATGATGGGATGTTTGTGTGTGTGTCATCCTGTAGCCCCGGGCCGTGAACGTGGACCTGCAGACGGACGCCACGTTGCAGGTGGACATCTCTGACGCTCTGAGTGAGAGAGACAAGGTCAAGTTCACCGTCCACACCAAGGTCAGAATCTTCACCTCCTCCGAGTGCTGGATATGGAGTAACTCATATAATAGATTACTTTATTACACGGCTCTTCTTAATGCTGCAGAATGCTCCATTCACTTCCCAACGTTCGGCGGTCTGTTATTTTCGTATATAACAGACCGTTGCTAAGCATATCTGACCGTCGTCAAGGAAAGTGATTCACGTATTTCGTATCACTCCGCGCTCTAAAATCTTTGCTCCGCAAGCGGTCCGGTCACTTATCACCACAGCGTCTTTGGTTGCTAAGCGACATCAGCTGATCTGTAGTTTACTTCATATCGGGAAAAACTACTCCTAGGTCACTAGTATTGATGAGTTTCACATTAACTTTAATATTTTTGGTAAATATGGTGATTTCGAGTCTTGGCAAAAGGCTGAGTTGTCGTCAAAGGTCAAGAAAAGAAAAAGAGGAGAGCAGTGAAGAGGCAGAAGCGAAACGGCATCGGTTTGGCGAACTATTTCTCTGCTGAAAATCACTGTGAGCGGTAACAAATAAATTGTAAAAAGACACACTGTGTGACCTTTTTTTCGTGTGGCAAGTAGCCGTGTAATAAGCGGGTAATGTATAGAACGGCGGTCATTATCGGGAAAATAAGTCCCTTCAGGACGGATCAGTTCGTCCTGTCGGGACTTATTTTCCCGATAATGACCGCCGTTCTATATATTATCCCTTACATAATAGGTACAGGTGTAACCACAGTGTCACCATCCTCCAGCTGCACCACTGGGCTCTGATTGAACACTTTCTCTTCAGCTCTGGTGGCTCGACTTGATCCTGGAGTTCAAATAATATTCACCGGAAATAAACAACAAGCAGAGTCAACAATAAACAACAAGCAGAGTCAACAAACAACAAGCAGAGTCAACAATAAACAACAAGCAGAGTCAACAATAAACAACAAGCAGAGTCAACAATAAACAACAAGCAGAGTCAACAATAAGCAACAGAGTCAACAATAAACAACAAGCAGAGTCAACATAAGCAACAGAGTCAACAATAAACAACAAGCAGAGTCAACAATAAACAACAAGCAGAGTCAACAATAAACAACAAGCAGAGTCAACAATAAACAACAAGCAGAGTCAACAATAAACAACAAGCAGAGTCAACAATAAACAACAAGCAGAGTCAACAATAAACAACAAGCAGAGTCAACAATAAGCAACAGAGTCAACAATAAACAACAAGCAGAGTCAACAATAAGCAACAGAGTCAACAATAAACAACAAGCAGAGTCAACAATAAACAACAAGCAGAGTCAACAATAAACAACAAGCAGAGTCAACAATAA
The DNA here is from genome assembly GCA_963678695.2 of Diplodus puntazzo. Taxonomy (NCBI): domain Eukaryota; kingdom Metazoa; phylum Chordata; class Actinopteri; order Spariformes; family Sparidae; genus Diplodus; species Diplodus puntazzo. The sequence continues at coordinate 297,058 of OZ023175.1, forward strand.
ACAACAAGCAGAGTCAACAATAAGCAACAGAGTCAACAATAAACAACAAGCAGAGTCAACATAAGCAACAGAGTCAACAATAAACAACAAGCAGAGTCAACAATAAGCAACAAAGTCAACAATAAACAACAAGCAGAGTCAACAATAAGCAACAGAGTCAACAATAAACAACAAGCAGAGTCAACAATAAGCAACAGAGTCAACAATAAACAACAAGCAGAGTCAACAATAAGCAACAGAGTCAACAATAAACAACAAGCAGAGTCAACAATAAACAACAAGCAGAGTCAACAATAAACAACAAGCAGAGTCAACAATAAACAACAAGCAGAGTCAAGAAACAAGAGTCAACAATAAACAAGAGTCAACAATAAACAAGAGTCAACAATAAACAACAAGCAGAGTCAAGAAACAAGAGTCAACAATAAACAAGAGTCAACAATAAACAACAAACGGAGTCAACAATAAACACAGAGTCAACAATAAACACAGAGTCAACAATTAACAACAGTCAACAATAAACGATAGAGTCAACAATAAACAACAAACACAGAGTCAACAATAAACAAGCAACAGTCAACAATAAGCAACAGATTCAACAATAGTCAACAATAAACAAGCAACAGAGTCAACAATAAACAACAAACACAGAGTCTACAATAAACACAGTCAACAACAAACAGAGTCAACAACAAACAACAATAGAAAGAAATTCAGTTTCTGTAATCTGCCCAGAGTGAACCCTCCACACAAACAAATCAATAAAGGATCTCTGAAGAAGAAGATAAACCAACATGGATTCTCGATTCAGAATCAAATCCTGACATCTGTTGATGGTTTACAGTTCTCTGCTCAGTGTTTTAATTTGATAGTACATGAGTCAGCTGATGTGGTGATGTCACTTCCTGTCTCCACAGAGCACGCTCCCTAACTTTAAGCAGAACGAGTTTTCAGTGGTCCGACAGCATGAAGAGTTCATCTGGCTGCACGACTCGTTCGTTGAGAACGAAGACTACGCAGGATACATCGTAATGATCTCACACACACACACACACACACACACACACACACACACACACACACACACACACAGGTGTTGTTGTTGATTTTGTTGTTGTTGTTTAGATCCCGCCCGCCCCCCCCAGACCAGATTTCGATGCATCCAGAGAGAAGCTGCAGAAGCTGGGGGAGGGAGAAGGATCCATGACCAAGGAGGAGTTCACCAAGATGAAGCAGGAGCTGGAGGCGTGAGTCACTCACTCAGCAACTAAGTAACGAATTACCTGCTAATTTCCACCAGTGTCCCGCGCTGACCGCCATGTTTCCTCTCTCAGAGAGTATCTCGCCATCTTCAAGAAGACTGTCGCCATGCACGAGGTCTTCCTGTGTCGCGTGGCGGCTCATCCTGTCCTCAGGAAGGACCTCAACTTCCACGTCTTCCTGGAGTACAACCAGGATGTGAGTCACCTGACCACGCTTTAACTCACCTGAGTACAAACAGGTTAAGAGTCAAGACTGACAGGAAGTGATGTCATAGTTTCTTTAGTGCAGCCCAGATGAAACAAAATGGAGGCCTGTGGTCATCATCATCAATTCTGACAGCAGACAGAAGTCTTCAGATGTGGTGTTGTTGCTGTTCTGACCTTTGACCTGTGTGTGTGTGTGTGTGTGTGTGTGTGTGTGTGTGTGTGTGTGTGTGTGTGTGTGTGTGTGTGTGTGTGTGTCAGCTGAGTGTACGAGGGAAGAACAAGAAGGAGAAGCTGGAGGACTTCTTCAAGAATGTGGTGAAGTCAGCAGATGGCGTCCTGGTGGCCGGAGTCAAGGTGACACTACTGACAATCACACCTGTCCTCAGGTTGAGTCACACCTGTCTCACACCTGTCTCACACCTGTCCGTCTCTGTTTCAGGACGTCGACGACTTCTTTGAGCACGAGAAGACGTTTCTGTTAGAATATCACAACAGAGTCAAAGATGCTTCGGCCAAATCTGACAGAATGATCCGTTCACACAAAAGTAAGAACCAGCTTCACTTTAGAACAGAAATGCAGCAGGTGAGCTGTTCACCTGACAGGAAGTCTGTCTGTGTAGGTGCATCGTGGGAAATGTAGGAGCCAGTTCTCTGTGATGTCTCCACCTGAGCTGCTCAGATTTATTTACATTTGCTTTATATTAAAATGTGTTTAAGACGCTGCTGATGACATCAACAGAATCGCCTCGTCTCTCTACACGTTAGGAACACAGGACTCCACAGATGTCTGCAAGTATGAACACACACATGTCTGAGTCATCAGTAATGTCACTGTGACATCACCATAGTTTGTTGATGTCACTGTGCTTACATCACTTCCTGCTGATAATGCGTTTCCTGTCTGTTGTCTCTCAGGTTCTTCCTGAAAGTGTCCGAGCTGTTTGAGAAGACGAGGGTACGTCTGAGGTCACGTGACCAAACTCCTGTGTGTGTGCGTGTGTGTGTGTGTGCGTGTGTGTTACAGAAGATTGAGGCTCTTTTGTTGTTGTGTTGACCTGTGTGTGTGTGCGTGTGTGTGTGTGCGTGTGTGTTACAGAAGATTGAAGCTCTTTTGTTGTTGTGTTGACCTGTGTGTGTGTGCGTGTGTGTTACAGAAGATTGAGGCTCTTTTGTTGTTGTGTTGACCTGTGTGTGTGCGTGTGTGTGTTACAGAAGATTGAGGCTCGTGTGGCAGCAGATGAAGACCTGAAACTGGCCGACCTGCTCAAATATTACCTGAGAGAGTCTCAGGCTGCGAAGGTCAGACTCATTTAATGGTGTTCAGATAAACAACATGTCGGTCCGTCCCTACAAACAGTCTGACTTCCTGGCTGTGGCTCGTTGGTTCCTACTGTGGATGTTTAAGTATAAAATCAGACCGACAGAAGGAAACACTGCATCTGTTTCTACCAGTGAATGTGAAAATGTTCTGCTG
>OZ023175.1:305000-375000 GCA_963678695.2 Diplodus puntazzo
AGGCTTAGCAACGCCCCTGCAAGAGTCCTTATTGTTTTTATGATCAGTATGATATCCATTGAATCATCTCATCAACTCATGTAGCTCTCAACCCATTGATCCTTTAATTATAAACACACTGTGTAATGAGACACAGCAGTTATAATAGAATAACGGTCCATAACAGACAACAACAAACATTTGTTGATAAAACATTAATATGCAGTGTGTTTAAATCTGTTTCTGTGTGTGTGTGTGTGTGTGTGTGTGTGTGGTGCAGTATGACCTGTCAGCCTCCACCTTCTCTCCAGATGGTCGAGTGTTTCAGGTGGAGTACGCCATGAAGGCCGTAGAGAACAGCAGGTGAGCATCAGAACTGTTGACCTGTAAACATAATCTTGAGAATGTGAAAGATGGTGGTCTTTTCCTATACTATTTGGTTATACCTGAATGCACCACTGTGGCAGACTGTGTCTAACTGTGTGTGTGTGTGTGTGTGTGTGTGTGTGTGCGCGCAGCACGGCCATAGCGATCCGCTGTAAGGATGGTGTTGTTTTTGGGGTGGAGAAGCTTGTTCTGTCAAAACTTTACGAGGAGGGCTCCAACAAACGCATCTTCAACATCGACAGACACGTCGGCATGGTAACCAGAGACACACACACACACACACACACACAGTGGTCAGCTCTCTGATGTAGGACATCTCAAACTCTCATGATTGTCTTTTGTTTATCTTCAGTAGAATCATCACAGCTATACATCACATGTTACGTATGTGTGATGAAACCAGATGATTGACAGGTTATTGATCAGATGTGTGTGTGTGTGTGTGTGTGTTCATCTTTACACACACTTTATCTGAACCTCTCGCCCCCCCTCTCTCCAGGCAGTAGCGGGCCTATTGGCGGATGCTCGCTCTCTCGCTGATGTAGCCAGAGAGGAAGCATCCAGCTTCCGATCAAACTACGGACACGACATCCCTCTGAAGGTTTGTGACCTGGACCATTTCTACCCTGGACCAGGTCTGGACCAGGTCTGGATCATGTCTTGAGGAAGTGCTGGTGTGATGCTAAGCTAATAGTGTTTTATCCTGTTGCAGCACCTGTCAGACAGAGTGGCCATGTACGTGCACGCCTACACACTGTACAGCGCCGTCAGGCCGTTCGGCTGCAGGTGAGTCTGAACAGAGCAGGGGTCCTACAGAGCAGGGGCCCTACAGAGCAGGGGCCCTACAGAGCAGGGGCCCTACAGAGCAGGGGCCCTAGGGGTCCTACAGAGCAGGGGCCCTAGGGGCCCTACAGAGCAGGGGTCCTACAGAGCAGGGGTCCTAGGAGCCCTACAGAGCAGGGGTCCTACAGAGCAGGGGTCCTACAGAGCAGGGGCCCTAGGGGTCCTACAGAGCGGGGGCCCTACAGAGCAGGGGCCCTAGGGGTCCTACAGAGCAGGGGTCTTAAAGAGCAGGGGTCCTACAGAGCAGGGGTCCTACAGAGCAGGGGTCCTAGGGGCCCTACAGAGCAGGGGTCCTACAGAGCATGGGTCCTACAGAGCAGGGGCCCTAGGGGTCCTACAGAGCGGGGGTCCTAGGGGTCCTACAGAGCAGGGGTCCTACAGAGCAGGGGTCCTACAGAGCAGGGGTCCTAGGGGCCCTACAGAGCAGGGGCCCTACAGAGCAGGGGCCCTAGGGGTCCTACAGAGCAGGGGTCTTAAAGAGCAGGGGTCCTACAGAGCAGGGGTCCTACAGAGCAGGGGTCCTAGGGGCCCTACAGAGCAGGGGTCCTACAGAGCATGGGTCCTACAGAGCAGGGGCCCTAGGGGTCCTACAGAGCGGGGGTCCTAGGGGTCCTACAGAGCAGGGGTCCTAGGGGTCCTACAAAGCAGGGGTCCTAGGGGTCCTACAAAGCAGGGGTCCTACAAAGCAGGGGTCCTACAGAGCAGGGGCTTTCGCTCTTGGCTGTCTGACCAATTCCTTGAGCTGAACTCAACACACACACACACACATTGAAATAAAGATGTGTAGCTGATGGAGTTGTTAGTGTGAAGGCAGTTTTCACTTTCTGTGTTTTTGATGATGATGATGACGATGACGCTCCTCCTCTCTGTCTCCAGCTTCATCCTGGGCTCGTACGATAAAGACGACGGTCCTCAGCTCTACATGGTCGACCCGTCAGGCATCTCATATGTGAGTCACTCAGGCGGAGGACTGTGATTGGTGTGTGACTGTTGTCATGGTGAACTAACTGATGTCAGATCAGAGGTCTGTAGCTTGGTTTGAACCCATCACCATGGCAACTGATGCTGCAGCCCAGCTGGAAGTTTGTTTATCTGATCAGCTCCTTTAAATATCATCTCTCTATAATCAATAATCAGTAATCAATAGTCCTGATCCAGACTGACACTGAGCTGAGGGAGCACGTTCACTCTGCCAACTGTGACATCATAACCACCAATTCTACCTGTTGATCTCAACACGTGTCTGCAGAATGTGATCATATGGATGACTCTACCTACACCACCCACCCCCCTACACCACCCACCACCCTACACCACCCACCACCCCACAACACCCACCACTCTACACCACCCACCACTCTACACCACCCACCACTCTACACCACCCACCACCCTACACCACCCACCACTCTACACCACCCACCACTCTACACCACCCACCACCCTACACCACCCACCATTCTACACCACCCACCACTCTACACCACCCACCACCCCACAACACCCACGAACCCACAACACCCACCACTCTACACCACCCACCACCCTACACCACCCACCATTCTACACCACCCACCACTCTACACCACCCACCACCCCACAACACCCACCACCCCACAACACCCACCACTCTACACCACCCACCACCCTACACCACCCACCACTCTACACCACCCCACAACACCCACCACTCTACACCACCCACCACTCTACACCACCCCACAACACCCACCACTCTACACCACCCACCACCCTACACCACCCCACAACACCCACCACTCTACACCACCCACCACCCTACACCACCCACCACTCTACACCACCCACCACTCTACACCACCCACCACCCCACAACACTCACCACCCTACACCACCCACCACTCTACACCACCCACTAGGGGTGGGGGAAAAAATCGATTCACATAAGAATCGGCATTCTAATGATCCACAATTCTGAATCGATTCATAAACTTCAAAAATCGATTTTTTATTAACGTTCCCCCGTCTCTCTGTGCGCCCACACGGGCTTCCGTACACAGCGTTGCAGCAAGCTTGGGGAAAGAAAGACAAGGAATTTGTCTTCAAAATAAGAGCTTGACATTGCACCCCATTGGAGTTTAGAACTGGGTTCTTAGCGGGGGGCTTTTAATTTGAAAGTAGCGACCGTTCCTAGCTAGCCGCTACAACAACAAGCTAACAGCGAAGACAGGTTCAGAGACAGAGGAGACGCTGGATCTCAGCAGCTGTCCAGTTGCTCATCTTGACGTCCGAGGATGAAGTGATGGACTGACTGCTGTGATCAGCTGTTTCCTGGTTTTAAAACTCCTCAGCTGTGGGGCGCACAACAGTGCCAGTCATCCACACCTCCGCCCGTCTCACGCAATTTCCGGCAGAACGACGTCTTGGATTTAGATCGGAATGGAGTTGGATAAAAGTGTACCCTCCGAGGTGGCAAATTGGCGGACCAGGACAGACCCCCAATTTACCGGCTTGTGTCTAAATCCGCGGACCGAGCTGCAAAAAAAGGATGGTCAAATTGGCGGCTTGCCGCCCAGAATATAAGCGGCTATTAACTATGCAAACAAGGGCAGCCATGCACTGCAGCACAATGTCAAACACAAGTGCACAAGAAGAAGGAGCAGGTCACAACATCCACACACAGTGTAGCAGCACCTTCCTTCCAAGCAGAGAGACAGCAACTTTTTCAAAACCCAGATTCATCCAGTCAAAACACTCTTTAAGGGCTTTTTTCATTCTGCAGCAGATTGCGCTGTTAAAGTTGTGCTGTTGGGCATTTCATGAGAGAAGTTCTCATTTCTTATATAGCATAATGTGACCATAGATAGATGTTACCTTATCATTGGAATCAGTTTATTTAGAAATCACATTATCTTATACAAACTGTTGTTTTGATGCCATCATTTGCCTTGACACTATGCATTGTATCAATTTTTGAATCGAGAATCAGTTGAATCGAGAATCGATTTTGAATCGAATCGTGACACACCCAAAGATTCACATCCCTACCACCCACCATTCTACACCACCGACAACTCTACACCACCCACCACCCTACACCATCCATATGATGGTAGCAGTCTACAGAGACATTTGAGATGAACGGGTGGAATTGGACCGGCCGTGTGTCGGCGCTGCTCAGTTCAGTGTGAACGTGTCTGAACAGGGCTCATGTTTGTATGTTTGATCTGCTGCTGTGTTACAGCTGGTGGACCAATCAGAACATTGATTCATCTGTTGGAATTCATCACAGATACAGAAAATATGACAGACTACAGTTTTAAAATGTCTATCGTATCCGTTGTGGATGCAGTTTCTGTCTTCATCAGTGGTTTTGTTGAAAAGCGTTACCTGGTCACATGAGTCTCCGTTTCAGCTGCAACACTCAGATGGGAGGGTCAGAAAAACAACATAAACAACATTAAGCATGGATCCATCCGGCCCTGTATCACGGTTCAGGCTGGTGGTGGTGTGAGGGATATTTTCTTGGCACACTTTGGGCTCCTCAGGACCAACTGAGCAAAGTTCAACGCTACAGCCCACCTGAGTCCATCCCTTTACGACCACACGGTACCATCTTTCTGAAGGCTACTTCCTGCAGAATAATGCACCATGTCTCAAAGCTCAGATCATCTCCAGCTGGTTTCTTGAACGTGACAGTGAGTTCACTGTGCTCCAGTGGCCTCCAGTCACCAGGTCTCAACCAGCAGAGCCCTTTGGGATGTGGAGCGGGAGATTCTCATCATGGAGGTGCAGCCGACACATCTGCAGCAGCTGCATGATGCCATCACGTCAGTGCACCAGAATCTCTGTGGAATGTTTCCAACACCTTGTTGAAAATATACCACGAAGAATAAAGGCGGTTTTGGAGGTGAAAGGGGTCCAATCCTGTACTGGCAAGATGTACCTAATAAAGTGGCCAGCGAGTGTATATCCAGACCAACCCTGCAGCTCCAGTCAGGTAACGAGCAGACGCAGGTTCATCGTCTGTCTGTTAACTCGGGGTTCTGCTTCAGACTGTGTGTCCACATCAAAGAGGCGTTTGAGGTCATTGGACTCTTTTTCTGCACAAAAAGCAACAAAACGACGACTGATGAAGACACAGTGGCTGCAACTGAGACAGAAACACTGCAGAAAACCACTGTCTGCCTAATCTGTAGGTTAATGTTTATTCTTATCTCAGTGTTTATTTGTGAGGTGACAGCCACCCTGAGCTCTGAACCTGCAAACCTGATCCTTTTTCCTCTTGTTGGGACCGTTGGACCAACCACGTAGAGATGGTTGTGCTTCAAATCCCAGTAGATCAGCAGTTTGTGAAACACTTGACCAGCCCGTCCGTCACCAACTACCAGGCCACGTTCAGAGTCCCTTACATCCCCATTCTGATGCTCGGTTTGAACTTCAACACGCCGTCTTTACAACGTCTACGTGCCTAAATGCATAGAGTAGCTATTGTGTTAACAAGCAATTGAACAGATGTGTCTAATAGTGTGTGTGTGTGTGTGTGTGTGTTTCAGGGTTACTGGGGCTGCGCCATTGGAAAAGCAAAACAAGCCGCCAAGACAGAAATCGAAAAACTGCAGGTGAGTCTAATATATAAACCTCCACATCATCAGAGCTGCTGCTGATCAGTTCATCAGTGCATCAACCTGCAGCTGCTTTTATAATCAATGAATTGTCTTTAATCAAGACCCAAAACATTCAGAGCTCCTTGTTTTGATCACATGAGAACATGTTGATCTGATTAATGGATCTCCTGTGTGTGTTTGTGTGTCAGATGAAGGAGATGACGTGCAGGGAGCTCGTCAAGGAGGTCGCCAAAATGTGAGTCAGTTCCATCCAAACTAAACTTTATTGACACAGCAGCTGACGGCTGTCTGCTGTCATTGTACTGAAACAAACTAACAAAACACACACAAAGAAGTCACATCAGACTCACTTTGTCCGTTCTGTTGTTAATGATCCGATCCAGACTGAGAGCAGGACTGAAGAGTTCATAATCAACTCAGTCTGAAGTGACAACAGAGAGCAGCCGGATGACGTGTTTCTGCAGCTAACTGCAGTTAGCATCGCTCTGGTTCCTCTGTGGGATTATTGAACTGGATCATTACAGAAAATAATCTGTGTCAAACACAAGGTTCTGTGATGTTTGAAGCTAAATTAACTGTAGCAGTAAGAAGCTAGTGTTACAAACAGACGACATCACGGTCACATGACTGAAACGTCACCACCACGAAGAGTCTTACTGCACAATTACTATCCAGGTTTTCTATTAACTGATCAATGTACAAGTTGTAAAGTCAGAGTTAGAACAGTGTGTAACTAAAGTGGAGCCACATGCTGACATGTGCTCAACTCATCATGCTTAATTTACTACAGCATTTAGGAAGCCTGTAGTTAATTTTATTATGTAAATGTTATATTTTAACAACATGACATAGCAGGAACCCCGTCATTCAAATCTAGGCTGCTACATTACTGACGATTAATGTAACTATAGCTGAAAAAATAGTACAGTAGGAGAGACTATTCATCCCTGAACACCACGCAGCTCATGTAGGCTTTATGATGCAGTTACATTGTGTCTTAAGTCTTGAACAGCAATATCCTGCTGCTCTCTACAAGAAACTGTGAAAGACAGCTTCAGGACACGCTACATGACAATATGTCAGCTTCTGCTGCTTGGATCTCTCAAACAACACAGAAAAAGGTTAAGTAAAATAACTTGGTAGTGAAACAGCAGTTATTGCCCTACAGTTTTCTCTCAGACAGACGGTGCTTTGCTGTCAGTTTCTCATGTGGCTTACACACACACACACACACACACACACACACCTTACTTTTATCACTGACTATTTCCCAATCAATATTATTAGCAACCTTGTTTTGAGTGATTGAACCATTAAAAACACTAAATAGCCTGCAGCACCTTCACTTTAATAATCAGTGTTAATCACAGGAACAGACGGCTGCCGCTGACGTATTGGGCCTCACAGGAACGTTAGTAGTCGTGAGCTGTAGAGTTTCTGCTGAGCGTCTACAGCCAGAGAAGGAGAAAGCGGACCGGTGGGCTAACGTTATGCTAAAAGCTAATCAGCCTTCGCCTCAACGCGCTTCCCTGCAATAAAACTGGACTGAATTAAGTTTATTAGGTTTTTACTCTCTCACTCAAACACAGACTATTTCTATATTGATATTATTAGCAACCTTGTTTCGAGTGATTAACTGTGTGTGTGTGTGTGTGTGTGTGTGTGTGTGTGTGTGTGTCACTGCTGATTGGCTGTTACCTGCTCTGTGTGTAACCAATCAGATGGTGCTGTGGGTGGGACAATGCTGGAGACAGAGTACTGACAGCAGACAGAGAGGCGCGGCTGCATCAGGGCCAAAATAACCCAGTTTTAAATTGAAAAATAAAAAGCCTATAATCGGTCTAACCCTAACCCATGAGTCCGTTCTTTTTAATAATACACAATATATTAAAGTCCACCTCCTCCTCCGGGTTGACATGTTGTCAAACTCTGTATTTCTAACATGTCTTCCACCCTCTGTGTCTGACTGCAGCATCTACATCGTTCACGACGAGGTGAAGGACAAAGCCTTCGAGCTGGAGCTCAGCTGGGTCGGAGAAGGTGAGAACCGACCAATCAGAGCCCTGCTGCTCTTCTTCCTCCCCTGCTGCTTCATCTGTCCATCCATCTTCTTTCACTTTCTGTGCAGACAGAAATAAATTAAATCATTAAAGTGTAAAAACTGATGTTCAGTCACATAATCTCAGCTGATTAAAGTGATTGATCAGTCAGCAGGGATGATGATCCTGTGATGTCACTTCCTCTAGGCTGTCTGACCACACACACACACACACACACACACACACACACGTATACTGGCTCTACATTAATTATGATGCAGTTTAGTTCATAACTGAAAGGAAGAGAAGAACATGATGTACCTGTCAGGTAACACACTTTTGCTGTTTCCTGCTTGTGTTGCCATGGCGACGCCTGACCCCTCCTATGTGCCCCCCCCCCCCCCAGTCACAAACGGACGACACGAGCTGGTACCCAAAGATGCCAGAGAAGAGGCTGAGAAATACGCCAAGGTGAGACAGACACACACACACACACACACACACACACACACACACACACACACACACACACACACACAGCTTCAGTCAGCTGACCCTTGTGCTTGTGTGTTTCAGGACTCTCTGGAGGAGGAAGACGACTCTGACGAAGACAACATGTAACTCCTTCGTCTCTGCTGACCACGCTCTCTCTCCCTCTCACACATCAGATTGTTTTTTATGTTTTATAGTTGAACGTTCATGTGGCTGTTTTTCTTTTGGTTTGATGAATTTCAGCTTTGAAAATAAAAAAGTTAAAGTTGTTTGTGTTCCTGCTGTGTTTTCTCTGTCAGCTGATCATTGACAGATATTGATCAGGACGTTACACTCATGTACAACAATAAGACACTAAGAAGTGAAGAGACAAGTACTTTATAAACACGTTATTAATGTTCGTGAAGCTTCTCGCATGTTCAATTCTGAATGAATCCTTATTTTTCAATGTCCTTTATTAATAAATATTAATAACAGCAACGAAAACAAAGAGAAGAAACGGGAAAAGTAATAAAGACGTTTACTTTAAAAGAAGACTTCCAGCTGTTGTAAAGGGTCTTTGTCCTTCTGGCCTTGAGAACTGTCAGTATGATGTGTCTGAATATTGCTCTATTCATATCTATCCATCCATATCTATATCGATAGATATAGATATAGATGGATATAAATATAGATAAAGATAGATAGATAGATATTAGTGAAATAAGATGGTCTCTTTTCTTCAAGTTGTTCTGCTTCCTCGTTTAGAAATAACCTCCACTCTCCGAACAGGAACATGACATATATGGCTCTGTCGTCACTCTCTTCCTGTTACGTAAACGGCCCGATGAGCCCGCCCACTCGGCTCTTTACAAACGGCGCCACAAACAGTCCGTGTTCGGCCCAAACCGACGTGTGTACTTTAAAACGTGTGTTTACCGGCGGGGCTCCGTCGCAGCTTCGCCTCAGCTCGTCCACTGAGTGTCCGCGCTGTGAGGACTCCAGGCCGGCGGTTTGTTGAGCAGCCTGCCTCAACACAATCCCTGAAACGTGACGTTGTCTCACATACAGAATCCACGTCGCCGAACTACATTTAGAAAAGTGTTCACTAAATGTTGACAGCGGTCTCTGGCGAGTTAATGGCGTGATGGAACAAAATTAAGGAACGTTTACCACGTCATAATAACATGTATTCACTCCGGCATACCTGCCATTGCAACACGCACAGCGTATATAAATATAAATTGAACTTTTGTACATTGTTTGACCTCTTTCCGGGTATGTCCATCCAATATCTTAAGCGTGTTGATTTGGTGGTAAAACATGAGAAAGCAGGTGCAAACGTGGAGCTGTTGAGGCGGCTGACAGAAGATCCATTTCAAATTCTGATGGTTTTAAAAATGTATGGTTTGTTTTCTAGCATTTACACAGTCTCGTCAATAAACAACGAGATTTGAACTCTGCAGATTTTTGAATGGGGTTTGGTGCGCAGCTCTCCAGCACGTATCGGGGGCGGAGCTTCATACATTGTCGGTACAGACAAGGAAGCCCGCGCAGCCAATGGCGACGCGCCGCTGCTGGGAACAAAACGCGCGAGACCAATTGCGATTTCCACTGGCGGGTTCTTCTCCTGAACTCGCCTCTGGTTGGACAAGTATTCAGTAGATGCCGTCATTTCCCTCGTGGCGCCGCGTTCGTATCCACCAATAGCGATGCCAGATGAGGTACGTCCAATTAAAATCGAGGAATCGCTCGACCAACCGGATAACTCCGATGCGACCACCACTGTCGCCGCAGCCAATCGCGTGTCGGGAAACAGAGCTCGGGGCTCAACAGCTTGTTGTTCGTGTATCGCTTTGCAACCCGAGCGAGAGGGGAAGCAGCCGCGGTGTGAATGTGAGTATTAAATGTTCCGTTCTGTTCTGAACCCAGATATAACGAGAAACGGGTCCAATGAGCGGCCGCTCGCGGTCAGAGAGCCGGCTGGATGTCACCGGAGCGGCCGGGAGGCTTCCAGCTCTCCGCCGTTGTAACGAGCCTGCTGTGAATTGAATGGCAGCGGCAGTCGGCTTGTTTTTGCAGTGAAGAAATGTGAAGCTTCTGCGCCTTTGTGGAGCGGACACATATTAAATAAATAAATCACAACACTTTCTGTTCGTCGAGTGTCACACGGTGTCGGTCCGTCCGCGACAAACTTAGTTTAGCATCGAGCCGGGAGCTAATGTTGACGCTGCTCGAGGCTCTGCTGTTACAGACGGTTTAAATCGCCATATGATCACAAACTAGCTAGTTGAGTCGCTAGTTAGCCAACTAGCTAAATTTAGCTCCGGACCGGAGGGTGAACCGCCGCTCGGCTCTCCGCTCTCCTCGCGGCGAACAGCCGTTGTGTGGTTTATGTGAGTGTCGGGACTCGGTGGTGTTTTACCCGGGGCCCTCCCACGGCTGCTGGTCGCAAGCAGACGGTTCGGGGGGGAGGTAAAGTTAGCCGAGCTAGCAGAGCTGACATGGCGAGCTGTGATGGCGACGTGACTCAGTGGAGCTGGGAGCGGAGCGGGAAGGAACGCTCCACTCCGGCCGCGCTCTTCGTGTGCTCGGTGTCCCCTCACCGACCCGCTGGTATTTAACCTCCAGCCCGCTGGACCCGGAGCTCCGTGTTCACACCAAGTAAACGTCGCTAGCTAAGTTAGTCGAGCTGTTTGTGCCACATATTTGATCTGATCCGGGCAGGAGGAGGGAGGGGGCTGCACCGAGCCAGGAAAGAATGCCGAGCTAACACAAGTGAGAGGCTAGTTGGTTAGCTTAGCATTATTTTACAACCTCAGGACAGTTTGACACTGTCCCTGTCTGTCCTCTGCTGTGTATCCAACTTTAATCACGAGTCTCTTCCTGTTTGTGTGTTTCAGTGAGCTGAAATCCTTCGAGCTGGACTCCCTCAAATAACCGGAGACATGAAGGTGAGTTTGACCTGCGACACACACTGAAGACATGTCCTCAGTCCAGCTGCAAACTGGGCTCTGATGGTCCAGATTGTGTCGGTCCGGTTCAGACTGTCTCCGTCCAGTTTCGGTGTTAATACAGACGACACAAAGTGACAGGATCCGTGTGTTAATGTGTGACTGACAGTGAGTGTTTGTGGACTGAAGGAGGCTCAGTGTCTGTGATTTAAACACATAATCATCAGAAAACAGTCAACATGGCTGATTATGGTTGTTTCATTCACAGCCCTCCAAAATAAAAGTCACAGCGTCCTGTATCCGGATCTGTTTATGTTGATGACTGAATTCTTCCCAAGATAAGAAAAAGATTCCTCCTCGTTTTCTCACCAGAACTGAAACTAACTTGACTTTAAAAGTCCTGAAGTCAAATCTGACTGTTGTAAAGATTGATATGCGTTTTTAAAAAATATTGAAAGTTTCCTGTTGCTATAACGTAAATGACACCCACTGAAGGTTCATTCAGTCGGACCTGATCTGTAGTTTGTTCTGACGGACCAGGTGAGCTCTGTCACTCTGAGCTGTGTTTACGTCCAGTTCACTCATGAAGATGTGTGAGGAGTTTTCTCTCTGTAAACGTTCCTCTCTTAGTGACACGACACTGATGACTAACTGCGAACAAACAAAGCTACACGTGTGAGCGCTTGGGGGTGAGATGTAAAAGTTTTGTCCGACCAGCTTTACACTCCTCAAACGTAAACGTGTGAGTGCTGTTGACGTCCTGCGCTCGGCTGCTTCTTGTGTTTAGTTCAGGATGGAAGAACATGAGTAAGATCATGGAGATAAATGTATCTGTCTATTCTGATTATAGATCAGCATCACATACGCTGTTTTACATGAAGTCTCACAGTGAGAAAATATGACTCGTGTGTAGAAATCAAACATTTTGATGCCTCAGTAATGTTCCATAATTATAGTTTAGTCCTCTGAGTTGGAGTCATATCCACAGCTTCCTAGACCAAAGTAATAATTAGTATAATTTGTGATATTTGTGCTCATACAGACAGCTGAAGACGAGTATTAGTTATGATCAGAAGTCGCGTGTTGAAGACTTTGCTGACACAGCGGACAGGAGAGGTAACAGTCAGCTGATATTGTTTAACCGTCCAGCAACAGCACGTCCGGCTCTGCGTCTGTCTGCAGCAGTCATTTGTCCACAGAGCCGGTCTGAGATCGTCTCTTTTCTCTTGTTCGGTCACTCTCTCGTTAACTCTTCTCAGCCTCCTCTTCACCTCTGTCATGTTGTCTGTAGAGTCCTGAAACCTCCACCCGTCGCTCCAGCACTCCTGTGTTATCAGCCAGAACTTCCCAATGCTTCCCTGGCGGTCGGAGCTCCCAGTCCAGTCTGGGCAGAATCAGCTAATTGCAGGGCTAACTGAATTAACAAGCTAACAACAGCTGCAGTTAGTGGGTTACTTAAAGCATATTAAAGTGTCCATCAGGAAACTAGAATCAGTTCAGAACCAGGAAACCTTTTCTTTATAAATCTGGTGGTGGATTGTCCCCTCTGGCCCACCATACAAGACGTTCAGTGTGACCATCAAGCTGTCAAAGTACAATGGTTCTATTATGTTGTTTTAGTACAACACAAACTGCTGCTGGTTAGAGGAGCATGAAGGCATCAGAGACAGCAGGAGGCTAATGTTAGCAGCTAACTGTGCCGGAAATGACTAACTGGATACAGACGGAGGCTAACGCGTAGCTTCAATCAATCTGATTGACATTTGAGATCTACAGCTGCTCTCCTGTGTGCCGCAGTGCATGCTGGGACTGTGTCTGTGTGTGTTCTGATCTTTTTGGTGTGTGTGTGTGTGTGTTGCAGGCAGCAGACGAGCCTGCCTACCTGACAGTGGGGACGGATGTCAGCGCCAAGTACAGAGGAGCCTTCTGCGAGGCCAAGATCAAGACTGTGAAACGCCTCGTCAAGGTCAAGGTGAGACTGCAGGCTCAGCTGTGGACGGGACGCCCGGCCCCGGCTGCCGGCGGGACGCCCGGCCCCGGCCGCGGCGGGACGCCCGGCCCTGGCTACGGACGGGACGCCCGGCCTCGACGGGACGCCCGGCCACGGCTGCCGACGGGAACACGCAGGGCTACATTTTCCCTGTGACCTCTGGCTGCTTTATGTCCACAATGTGAAGACACATCATCAGTGTGTCCTCATCTCCAATGAAGTGTCCTTTGAGTCCATGCTGACTCTGTCCTCCCAGTGAGGAGAGGACAAACTGTCCAGGCTGAGCTTGTTTTATCATTAGAGACAGTTTGTCCTCAAAGTTAAATGTTGTTGTTCAGGACAGAAAGAAGAGTTGGGATTGTAGTTTTTGTGTGAACTGTTCCTTTAACAAGAGGAAACATGTCCTCATGTCTCTGTCTGATCTAACCTACTGATCTCTGTTTGTGTGTCTCCAGGTGACTCTGAAAGGTGAGAGTACGTCCCAGGTGGTGCAGGACGACCAGGTCAAAGGACCACTCAGGGTAAGAAGAAGATGATGATGGTGATCTCACTGTCGCCATGGAAACAGGAAACTGACTCTTAAAGTAAAATCTTGTCCCTCTGTGTCCTTCAGGTGGGCTCCACTGTGGAGGTGAAGACTAACGAGGGTTTATCCAGTGAGGCCGTCATCAGTAAGCTGACAGACGCCAGCCTCTACACTGTGGGTGAGTCCTGATCCAGACTCTCAGAACCTCCAGTATAGGAGAAACGGATGGGGGACCGGTCTACGGGATGGACAGACAGGACGGTGAAATGATAGATTGTGGATCAAAGAGGATGCAGAGTAGCTTCAGGTGTCACCAAACACCTCCTGTCACCATGGAGACTGAAGTGATCCTCGGCTCAGAGAGGAGGGTCAGAGGTCACAGGTTGAGGTCCAGGTCCAACACTTTGAATCTCTTCAGAGATCAGATCTGTAGTTTCAGAGGAGCAATGAGCTGATATCATGTGATGTCACATCTTCTCTTGGCTGTCTGACCAATCCTGAGCCAGTACAGGAAGTTGTCATTCACCTGTGTGTGACTGCGACCTGATGGAACAGTCTGCCCCTGTTGTTCCCTGCAGGAGGGGACAGGAAGTAGTCTGGGTTGTAAACAAACTGCAGGAGCTAATGTGGCTAACATGCTAACGGCAGCAGTTAGATCAGATTCATTTATTATTCAGTTTGATGCAACGTTTAGTCTCATTAAGCCTCATTCTTCTCCCTTTCCTCGTTCTTCTTCTTCTCCTTCTTCTCGTTCTTCTTCTTCTGCTCTTTCTTCTTCTTCTTCTTTTTCTTTTTCTTCTTCTTCTTCTTCTTTTTCTTTTTCTTTTTCTTCTTCTTCTTTGTCTTCTCCTTCTCCTGCTCCTTCTCCTGTTGGTTCTTCTTCTTCTTCTTCTTCTTCTTCTTCTTCTTCTTCTTCTTCTTCTTCTTCTTCTTCTTCTTCTCGTTCTTCTTCTCGTTCTCCTGCTCCTCCTTCTTCTTCCGTCGGTCCCTTCTCTCTAACTGGCTGGTTTCACAGGTCAGAGTTCTATCAGAGTGAAGGAGATGGGTCGGTTCACGACAGGAAGTGAATGTGTCCTGTTTCCTGTTTCACAATGTGTGTGTGTGTGTTTCAGTGTTTGATGACGGAGATGAGAAGACTCTCCGTCGAACGTCCCTGTGTCTGAAGGGAGAGAGACATTTTGCAGAGAGCGAGGTGAGTCTCACACTCAGACAGACGATTTCTCAGGCGGGTGTCCGTCCACCAGAGCAGAATGTGAACTCTCCTCTCTGCGCTCCTTCTCTCCTCTCTGCGCTCCTTCTCTCTTCTCTGCGCTCCTTCTCTCCTCTCTGCGCTCCTTCTCTCCTCTCTGCGCTCCTTCTCTCCTCTCTGCGCTCCTTCTCTCCTCTCTGCGCTCCTTCTCTCCTCTCTGCGCTCCTTCTCTCCTCTCTACGCTCCTTCTCTCCTCTCTGCGCTCCTTCTCTCCTCTCTGCGTTCCTTCTCTCCTCTCTGCGCTCCTTCTCTCCTCTCTGCGCTCCTTCTCTCCTCTCTGCGCTCCTTCTCTCCTCTCTGCGCTCCTTCTCTCCTCTCTGCGCTCCTTCTCTCCTCTCTGCGCTCCTTCTCTCCTCTCTGCTCCTTCTCTCCTTCTCTCCTCTCTGCGCTCCTTCTCTCCTCTCTGCGCTCCTTCTCTCCTCTCTGCGCTCCTTCTCTCCTCTCTCTGCTCCTTCTCTCCTCTCTGCGCTCCTTCTCTCCTCTCTGCGCTCCTTCTCTCCTCTCTGCGCTCCTTCTCTCCTCTCTGCTCCTTCTCTCCTCTCTGCGCTCCTTCTCTCCTCTCTGCGCTCCTTCTCTCTCTCTGCGCTCCTTCTCTCCTCTCTGCGCTCCTTCTCTCCTCTCTGTGCTCCTTCTCTCCTCTCTGCGCTCCTTCTCTCCTCTCTGTGCTCCTTCTCTCCTTCTCTCCTCTCTGCGCTCCTTCTCTCCTCTCTGTGCTCCTTCTCTCCTCTCTGCGCTCCTTCTCTCCTTCTCTCCTCTCTGTGCTCCTTCTCTCTTCTCTGTGCTCCTTCTCTCCTCTCTGCGCTCCTTCTCTCCTTCTCTCCTCTCTGCGCTCCTTCTCTCCTCTCTGCGCTCCTTCTCTCCTTCTCTCCTCTCTGTGCTCCTTCTCTCTTCTCTGTGCTCCTTCTCTCTTCTCTGCGCTCCTTCTCTCCTCTCTGCGCTCCTTCTCTCCTCTCTGCGCTCCTTCTCTCCTCTCTGCGCTCCTTCTCTCCTCTCTGTGCTCCTTCTCTCCTCTCTGCGCTCCTTCTCTCCTCTCTGCGCTCCTTCTCTCTTCTCTGCGCTCCTTCTCTCCTTCTCTCCTCTCTACGCTCCTTCTCTCCTCTCTGCGCTCCTTCTCTCTTCTCTGCGCTCCTTCTCTCCTTCTCTCCTCTCTGCGCTCCTTCTCTCCTCTCTACGCTCCTTCTCTCCTCTCTGCGCTCCTTCTCTCTTCTCTGCGCTCCTTCTCTCCTCTCTGCGCTCCTTCTCTCCTCTCTGCGCTCCTTCTCTCCTCTCTGCGCTCCTTCTCTCCTCTCTGTGCTTCCTTCTCTCCTCTCTGCGCTCCTTCTCTCCTCTCTGCGTTCCTTCTCTCCTCTCTGCGCTCCTTCTCTCCTCTCTGCGCTCCTTCTCTCCTCTCTGCGCTCCTTCTCTCTTCTCTGCGCTCCTTCTCTCCTCTCTGCGCTCCTTCTCTCCTCTCTCGCTCCTTCTCTCCTCTCTGCGCTCCTTCTCTCCTCTCTGCGCTCCTTCTCTCCTCTCTGCGCTCCTTCTCTCCTCTCTGCGCTCCTTCTCTCCTCTCTGCGCTCCTTCTCTCCTCTCTGCGCTCCTTCTCTCCTCTCTGCGCTCCTTCTCTCCTCTCTGCGCTCCTTCTCTCCTCTCTGCGCTCCTTCTCTCCTCTCTGCGCTCCTTCTCTCCTCTCTGCGCTCCTTCTCTCCTCTCTGCGCTCCTTCTCTCCTCTCTGCGCTCCTTCTCTCCTCTCTGCGCTCCTTCTCTCCTCTCTGCGCTTCCTTCTCTCCTCTCTGCGCTCCTTCTCTCCTCTCTGCGCTCCTTCTCTCCTCTCTGCGCTCCTTCTCTCCTCTCTGCGCTCCTTCTCTCCTCTCTGCGCTCCTTCTCTCCTCTCTGCGCTCCTTCTCTCCTCTCTGCGTTCCTTCTCTCCTCTCTGCGCTCCTTCTCTCCTCTCTGCGCTCCTTCTCTCCTCTCTGCTGCTCCTTCTCTCCTCTCTGCGCTCCTTCTCTCCTCTCTGTGCTCCTTCTCTCCTTCTCTCCTCTCTGCGCTCCTTCTCTCCTCTCTGTGCTCCTTCTCTCCTCTCTGCGCTCCTTCTCTCCTTCTCTCCTCTCTGTGCTCCTTCTCTCTTCTCTGCGCTCCTTCTCTCCTCTCTGCGCTCCTTCTCTCCTTCTCTCCTCTCTGCGCTCCTTCTCTCCTCTCTGCGCTCCTTCTCTCCTTCTCTCCTCTCTGCTGCTCCTTCTCTCTTCTCTGCGCTCCTTCTCTCTTCTCTGCGCTCCTTCTCTCCTCTCTGCGCTCCTTCTCTCCTCTCTGCGCTCCTTCTCTCCTCTCTGCGCTCCTTCTCTCCTCTCTGCGCTCCTTCTCTCCTCTCTGCGCTCCTTCTCTCCTCTCTGCGCTCCTTCTCTCCTCTCTGCGCTCCTTCTCTCCTTCTCTCCTCTCTACGCTCCTTCTCTCCTCTCTGCGCTCCTTCTCTCTTCTCTGCGCTCCTTCTCTCCTTCTCTCCTCTCTGCGCTCCTTCTCTCCTCTCTACGCTCCTTCTCTCCTCTCTGCGCTCCTTCTCTCGTCTCTGCGCTCCTTCTCTCCTCTCTGCGCTCCTTCTCTCCTCTCTGCGCTCCTTCTCTCCTCTCTGTGTTCCTTCTCTCCTCTCTGTGTTCCTTCTCTCCTCTCTGCGCTCCTTCTCTCCTCTCTGTGTTCCTTCTCTCCTCTCTGCGCTCCTTCTCTCCTCTCTGCGCTCCTTCTCTCTTCTCTGCGCTCCTTCTCTCCTCTCTGCGCTCCTTCTCTCCTCTCTACGCTCCTTCTCTCCTCTCTGCGCTCCTTCTCTCCTCTCTGCGCTCCTTCTCTCCTCTCTGCGCTCCTTCTCTCCTCTCTGTGCTCCTCTCAGACGTTGGACCAGCTGCCACTGACGAACCCAGAACATTTTGGGACTCCTGTTATCGGCAAGAAGTCGAACCGTGGCGGGCGGCGTTCGTCCCAGGCTGTGTGAGTGCTGCTCTTTAACTTCCTGTACAGTCGCATTACAGCAGACGTGTTTGCATCACGTGATTCTTAGTATAAAGTGTTTGCATACATCAGAACTCTACGACCACACAGCTGCTTCCAGTCTGAATCATTTCCAGTCAATCAGGAATAAAAAGTAGATTCATAATGAATCAAATGTTGTTGAGGTCAAACTGTCTTTGAAACCAGTGACAGAGTGGATTATAGTGGGTTATAGTGTTGGAGCTTATTCCATCATCCCAGAACCAGAACCAGCTCCCTGACTGCAGACCAGGAGCTGCTGCTCCACCTGTGACTGAGCCACAGGATAAATGTTCAGCTGAATCGTACCAGAGGATTGTTATCATTACATGTCGGCTAGAGGTGTGAATACTAGAAGACTGTGATCGACTCAGACGGGTCAGAATCGAGAGTCTGCTGCTCGCGTTGATTATTTTTCCTCAGCTGGACAATAAAGTTGCGTTGCTCTCATGCTTTGAGTTGTAGGCAGACATTAGGCTAACGTTCCTGCTGTAGGAGGGATGTCGGAGGGAGGCAGAGATCATCTGATAAAAACTCACCTAGTACTTTTTAAACGGACATCTTACTGCACATGTTGGATTTTAAGAACTTGCTGTGAAGCACGAACTGGATGAGACTTCTGCCTCACAACAATCCCTGATCACATCAGCCATGTTCACCTGAAGCCAACGTCTGCAGCCATAAATAAGAACTGTTACAGCAGCTAATCGGCCGAGATCTGAGGAGCTGCTGTCGACTCTGCCGTGCAGCAGAGTCCAGGGATGAGTTATGTTAAAGCTGCTGTGTGGAAACTACATTATTGTAAAGTGCAACAAACGTGTCGGACTGCAGACGGATCAGAAGATTGAGAAGATGCAGCTTTTATTTTGTGCCTGCTGTAGTTGGATTACTGGAAAGACTTTCAGAATAAAATTGAAATGCTGAAAAGTGTCCGTGAGCAGTGATGAAGATCATGAGGATGACGAACACTCGGGTGCATCGAGAACAGCTGACAGCTGAATCTTAGTCCAATCAAATTATGAGGCCGCTGAAGATTCACAGCTGTAATGTTGGGAAGCGGTCGTACACGAGTCACAGCAACGACAGCAAAGTGATCAACACATATTTTGATACACCTACAAATCTACACACATCAGTTTTTGTCCTAAAGCGAGCTGATGTAGCTGCGATGCACGAAGGAGTTTTGTGAGTCGGCCAGTTATTAATAATCTACTATTACAACATCAAATGACACCTGTTTATATTCATACATGCAAACTGTTCTGATACGATAATTAAATTGGCAACAGTTTTCTGTGAGAAATGCTGACGTGACGGTTTAAAGAATCGTAACAGTCACCTGGTGATCAATAGTCACGTGTTGTTGTGACTGTGAGGAAAACTAGCGATCCACGAGGAAACGCTTTCTGATCATGTCTGACACTTCACCTGCCAACTGTATACTGACTCCACTCGTCTGTCTCTCAGGGCTGATGAGGAGAACGAGTCTTCGTCCAGTGAGGATGAGGAGGAGGACCGGAGGCGGCTGAACGATGAGCTGCTGGGTAAAGTGTGCAGCATTGAGAACGAGGAGGATCCCAGCAGCTGGTACCTGGCTCTGGTGAGAGAACAACAGCAACAATAGAGTTTGATTATTATCTTCACCAGCTGTTTGTACAGGAAGTGTAACGTAAACAGAGTAATCGGATGATTTTAGGTGTGTTTATGTCTGTGTTGGACACATGAAATAAAAGGTGGATGATGGAGAGAAGAAGAAGAACTAAAGTCTTCTAAACATGTGGTTCATAAACGGGTTGTTCTGAGGTTCTAAAGAGAACCATGATGGTGGATGGTTCTGATGAGGCTCTGTGGTTCTCAGGTGGTGTCTCCGAGCTGTAACGACGAGCTGCTGGTGAAGAAGGATCAGTGTCTGGTCCGAGCCTTCAACGACTCCAAGTTGTAAGTTTACACTGCTTTGATTATTGATCTTTGATCAGAATCTGATCAGCTGTGTGTCATCACCTCACTTCCTGTTTCCTGTCGCCCTGCAGCTACACGGTGGCGAGGAGACACGTGCACGTTGTCGGCTCCGTCGGCATCGGCAAGTCAGAGTTCAGCTCCAGGCGAGGTGAGGACTACAACTCCCATAACGCACCAGGGCACTCTGAGTCACCTGACAGACGATGAGTCTTCTTCCTCTTCTTCCTTCCTCTTCCTCTTCCTCTTCCTCCAACTCCTTCTCCTTCTCGTCATCCTCATCCTTCTTCTTCCTCCACATCTTGCAGGATTCGAAGCAGCCCAGATGTTCCTGAGCAGCAGGGAGGTTCCAGATATTTGGAAGATGGACATGAGTCAGATCCTGGACTCGTCCTCCAGTGACGATGAGGAGGACGATGAAGAGAAGGAGAGTGATGATGATGAGGGTGACGAGGAGGAGAAGAAGAAGAAGAAACACATAAAGGAGGAGGTGAGTGTTGATACGACAACAGGTGTGACTGATGCTGCTGGAAGGGTCAGATACTTACCTGTGTGTGTGTGTGTGTGTGTGTGTGTGTGTGTGTCTGTCTCAGCCTGATGAAGAGCCAGATCCAGAAGAGAGAGATCACTTCCTGCAGCAGCTCTACAAGTTCATGGAGGACCGAGGTGAGACGTCCTGCTTCACTCCCGGTTTCTACTCATCCTGTTGCGACCGATATGAACGAGCAGCTCGTTGGCAGGACGCCTCTTTTTCTTGCAGAGATTATCAAGGCAGCACGCTTCCGTCTTATTAGCATTGTTGCTAATAGCTGCCTCAAACTGAGGTTTATTGACAGTGTGAGCTCTCGGTGAAGTTGTGGCTTGACGATATGCTCGTACAGTATGAGTTGGAATTAACAACATTTCGAAAATGGTACAGTACGAACAGTGTTCGCAGTTATACATTAAGTAGAAGAGGTCACATCAGTGTCAGTAGACAGTAAAATGTAGAGCGAGGACAGATTGTCACCTGGTTCATCCATCATGGACGGCAGAATGGGTCACAGAATATACCTGGTCAGGCAATGCAAGTAAAGTATGTGTGGGAAACACTGTCAGTGTGTATGACTGTATGAAGTGGAAGAATAAATCAAGTGCTGTCTGTCTGTGTGTGTGTGTGTGTGTGTGTGTGTGTGTGTGTGCTTCTCCATCAGGGACTCCCATCAACAAGCCTCCAGTGCTGGGTTATAAGGACCTGAACCTGTTCAAGCTCTTCAGACTGGTCTACCACCTGGGAGGCTGCCACAAGGTGAGACCTGACTGTAAAGTGTGACACCACTGTGGATCAGCTGATCTCAGTTCATTAAGTATTTAACATGATTATTATTCAACAGCGTCCACAGAAAACATGTATTTTGCTTTCATGTCTGAAGGACTCTGTTGTTATCACCATATTTGGTCGTGCAGCTGGAGGATAGAGGCTGGTTACCATGGAGACCGATGACACTTGCTGAATGGTTGATCTTCACTGTGTAAAAAGATGGATGTGATCAGTTTGTTTCCACATTTATTGATCGGTGTAAATGTCCTCTGAGCTCATTGAGAATCATGTTTGTAAGAGGCGGGGCCTACGTGCATGATTTGTGACATCACAAATAGTTTGGAGCCAATCCTGGTCCAGCATTCAGTAAACTGTGTGCTGTGGACTTTGTGGACTGAACCAGGTGAGACACACCTGTGACCTGCTGTGTGTGTGTGTGTGTGTGTGTGTGTGTTGTAGATTGAGTCTGGGACCGTGTGGAAGCAGGTCTACATGGATCTGGGGATCCCCGTCCTGAACTCTGCTGCGTCCTACAATGTGAAGACGGCCTACAGGAAGTAAGAGAACACACCTGCTGTGACATCAGCACACCGTCACCTGCTGTGGTCACTAGATTCAACACGAGGACGTCTCGCTTATCAAACATCATCTACTTTTCTTTATTCTGACAGGAAATTAAGAATAATTTGAATAACATCTGAATAATTAATCAATGATAACTATTTGTTAGTTGCAGTCGGTCTGCGTTGATCTGACAAGCCTCTGACCTCATCTGTGACATCATCAGTTCCCATCAGCCCCTGGTTTGTTGACCGCATGCTCTGTGTCATCAGGTACCTGTATGGGTTTGAGGAGTACTGCCGCTCTGCCTCCATCACCTTCAGAACCATCCATCACAACAACCCTCGCCCTCCCACCATTCCGACCAATCAGAATCAGACGGGTCCGGAGCTGAAAGAGCCCTCCACGCCACCCCTGAAGGTGGGAACTGTGGATGACAAGATGGAGGAGGTGGAGTCAGACAGTGAGAGCGAGAAGGAGGTGAAGGAGAGACAGTTGTCCCCGAGGGTGAGACACAAAAATTGATTCAAGCTTTATTCAACCACATCACCAGACTCCATTAACAAATGTGGTGATTTTAAGAGTTGTTGAGTTAAAACAAACTTTCTAACGTAGTGAAACTGTGTCTCTGACAGATTGTAACTCATTGTGTCCTTGTTGTAAATTCAGCATTAAATCTTTCAGCTGCAGTTGTTTGTCTCCTTGTAAAAAGTGTCAGTTTGTGGCAGCATGTCTGTACCAGCCTGTCTGCTTCTGTGTCTAAAGTGCTAAAGTCTTACCTGCCAACATTGATCAGCTGTTTGAACACACTGTTTACACTGATTTCACCATTTACACTCCATTTATGAAAGAAGAAACATGTTATTGATCTGAACATGTCACATGTTACAAAGACACTAAACAGGAACAATATAGGCTCCTTCTTTGTCCCCGTGGAGAAAGTCCCCAGACTCCCTTAACAAATGTGTCAGTTTAGTGAGTTGTTGAGTTGGAGACACTTTATAAACTCTGTGAAACTCTGTCTCTGACTCATTCTGCATTATTCGGACCTTCTTGTTAATTCAGCAAATGTTCTACATGAACTTCTTTCTGTCTTTGAGTAGAAAGTGTCCGTCGCAGGTTGATATCAGCTGTGATCAGGTCCAAGTCTAAATGTGTCTGTGTTTTAGGGCCGGAGGAGGTGTGTGGGGAGTCAGGTGAAGATGGAGAGAGAGTCACCCTCCAGACCAGAGAAGCGAGGAGGAGGAGAAGATATCATTGAGGAGCAGAGGGAGATGAGGAGACGCAGCAACAGAAGAATGGACGACTCAGAGAAAGGCTCTGAAGAAGAGGACGAGGAGGATGAAGATGAAGATGATGAGGAGGAGGTGGAGAGGAGGCGAGGAGTCGGGTGAGACTGATCGCTTTGGTGGTTTATAGGAAAAAATACATTGAGTCTGGTTTAAATAGTGAGTTCCTACTTTAACTCTGTCTGTCAGGAGTGAGGAAGAAGAGGACGAGGACTCGCTGACGGGGACGAAGGTCAGAGTGAAGTACGGCAGAGGGAAGACTCAGAAGATCTACGAGGCTCACATCAAGAAGACTGACATGGATAACGGAGAACAGTTCTACCTGGTTCATTATTACGGCTGGAACGTCAGGTCAGTGACGCCGTCTGAAGGTTAGAGCATGATTCCATGATGGAGGCGGAGCCTGTCCTGACTCAGGTGTGTCTGATCTGCAGGTACGATGAGTGGGTGAAGGCTGACAGGATCATCTGGCCCGTGGAAAAAGGAACCAAGAAGAGGCAGAGGAAGAAGGTGAAGGTGAGCTCACGTCTGAGGGGCGTGTGAGGGGCGGGACTTGCTCCAGGCCTCCAGTTTCACATGCTGGACTGAAATGATGTCACTTTCTCTTGGCTGTCTGATGAGAGCTTGACAAGCTTTACTGACCAATCAGTTGCAGGGGTGGGCGGGGTTAGTTTGACTGATGGACAGAATGTCTCTGATGTTATCAGCTGCTTTTTCTCTTTCTGCTCCTCATTCTTGTTCAACTTGTGTGTGAACTCGTGTCTCACCGTCTCCGTCTGTCTCAGCAGAACAAAGAGAAGGACGAGTCTGAGAAGGAGCGGGACAAAGATGAGGAGAAGACTCCGTCGATGGCGGTGAAACCTACCGGAGCGAAGCGTGGTCGTCCTCAGATCAGGACCACACCCACCGGCTCAGCAGGACGCAGCGTCTCCAAAACACCCAGCAACGAGGGACGCTCCAACGGCAGGAGGACGGAGACGCCGTCCAACATGGCCAACGGAGACAGTAAGATTCACTGAGCGCGCTCAGCAGATCAGTCAGCTGATTCTCAAACAGGATGTTTTGTTTATCTGGAATGTGACTCCTCCCCTCTCTGTAGCCACGCCTCGCAGGAGAACCAGGAGGACGTCGGGCATGTATGACTCAGACCGAGCGTCCAATGGTGAGAACACGCCCACTTCCTGTTTATATTTCCTGTCATTAGTCAGTTTGCTAACAATCTGTGTCCCAGCAGATCAGTCTGGGAGCTCATCAGAGGACAGCGAATCAGAAGACCCGCCTGACAAGAAGCCGTCACCATGGCGAGGGAGGAGTGAAGCCCCGCCCTGCCAGGAGGAGGAGGCGGATGAGGAGGAGGTAAAGCAGCAGCAGCAGGAGGAGGACGAGGAGGAGGCGGAGCCCATTGAGGCTGCTGATGTCACAAAAAACACCAACGACAACCCTGCAGACACAACAACAGCATCACAGATGCCCACCGCCACCGCGCCACCGTGTCCCAGCATGCCTCAGGAAAAAGCTGACAAAGTCCTGAGCCAATCGGAGAAGAAGGAAGCAGAGCAGGGGGAGGAGCCTGCAGGGGAGGCTGCCATGCTGCCCGTTCAGCTGGACAAGGAGAACAAGATGTCTCCAGAGCGAGTAACGTCTACTGGACAGGAAGTGCTGAGACGGACGTCCCCCAGCAGGATGTCTCCTCAGGCCGACAAGACAAACAAGATGTCTCCCACCGCCGCTGCAGACAAACACAAGATGTCTCCCGCCGCCGCTGCAGACAAACACAAGATGTCTCCCGCCGCCGCTGCAGACAAACACAAGATGTCTCCTGCCGCCGCCGCCGCTGCAGACAAACACAAGATGTCTCCCACCGCCGCTGCAGACAAACACAAGATGTCTCCTGCCGCCGCCGCTGCAGACAAACACAAGATGTCTCCTGCCGCCGCTGCAGACAAACACAAGATGTCTCCTGCCGCCGCGCTGCAGACAAACACAAGATGTCTCCTGCCGCCGCCGCTGCAGACAAACACAAGATGTCTCCTGAGAAGCCGATGTCATCACCTCAGACAGACCCCACAGACGAGGACAGGTCCACTCCTCTCTCCTCCCCCAGGGTCAAAGGTCGCAGGTCAATCCTCAGGGAGGCGGCCTCAGAGACACCTACCAGAATCCTCCTCTGCAGTCCAGCACCCGCCTCCAGCCCCTCCCACATGGCAGCGCTGTCGTCTCCTCCTCGCGGCGTCTTGAAGAGGCAGGACGAGCCCATGGTGGTTCTCCACTGCCTCCCCAGCCAGCGAATTCCCCCCGAGTCTCCCGCTGACTCAGACACCGACTCTGCCACCGAGGAGGAGGAGGAAGAGGAGGAGGAGGCGGGGTTACCTGAGGAGAGGAGCATCTCGATGCTCAAACGTAAAGCGGTGGAGCAGCGAGCCGGAGATAAGAAGCTCCGCCCTGACAGGAAGGAGGAGGTTGCAGCCCTCAAAACGCCGCCTGCTCCTCCCAAGATGGCCGCTGAAGTGTCACCTGTCCGCAGGGCGGAGTCAGAGAGGAGGAGCGAAGGAGTGCTGAAGGCAGAAGAGTGGCCCCGCCCAGCTGAGGCGATGCAGAGGGAGGTGTCAGAGGAACATCTAACGGGTGTAGCCTCCAAGGAGCCCCAGGTGCTCGCTGGGACCACTCCCACAACTGTGGAGGCCCCTGGCCCCGCCCCCACTGAAGAGGCGGAGCCACAGATTGGCCCCGAGGCGCTCGTCTGCCACGAGGTGGACCTAGACGACCCAGATGACAAGGAGAAGCCCTCCCCCACCACCTCCCCGGAGCACCTCCTCCTCATGATGAGGGAACAGCAACCAGCCCCGCTGCCTAACCTCCTCCACGCCGCCCTCCCCTCCCCCCACCTCCCCCAGCTTCAGGTCAGGCCATTTCTGCCCACTGCCGCTCCCAGCTCCGCCCCTTGTCTTGAGGAGCTCCACCCAGCCAGGAGCGCAGCTGAGGAGGAGAGAGGAGCAACGAGGGGGGAGCAGGAGGGAGACTCCAGCCCCGGGTTTGACGGCAGCGCCTCCTCCTCCACCTCCACCTCCACCTCCCTGCTGTCACTGCAGGATAACAAGGACAGAGGTGAGAACAGAGTCAGGTTCACTAAAATCAGCTGAAAACTGAATGGAGTTTGGTGTAACTCAGATATGACAGTTTGTGTTAAGATCAGAGATGTTCAGCCAATCAGGAGGCAGGATTTTAATGTCATGGCTCTTACATGTAAGTGTGTGTGGTGTGTGTGTGTGTGTGTGTGTGTGTGTGTTACCTGATTGGTCAGGAGTTGTAGACAGTAACCTGTGTGACCTTTGACCCCTCAGGTCAGAAGAGGGTGATGGACTGTAACTCGAGTCCAACAGCCAAGAAACAGAAACGCAACCAGAAACGGCCGCACACACCTGGGAAGGTGGAAAAGAACGGAGCAGGTGAGTGATGTCACTGACAGGCTGGACACTGCTGATAGGCCGAGTTCACCACAATACACGTCCACTTACACCCAACCACGTCACACGGTCCTCAGCAGCTGTCAGATCAAATCTGTTTGATTTATATAGATCACAATCACATTGTCTCAGTGTGCCTCAGTGCGTACAGTGACCTCTGACCTCTGACCTCTGACCCTCGACCAGACTGAGGAAACATCTCACATGTAAACAACTTAAAAAAACAACAACGATGCTGTAAACCTGATGAGGAGCCGCAGAGGAGGATCCTCTCGATGTCACGTGTACAGAAAAGAAGAACAAATCAGTTTACAAGTTTCATTAACAGAATATCTGATAGCAGTTATATGTGAAGTGTTTGGATCAGGAGGACGAGCGTCACCACTTCCTGTCCACCCTGCTGAGCTGAAGAGGACACGAGAGGATCAGAAACAGATCAGACTGAAGAGGCAACAAGATTTACAGACATATAGATATGAGGAGAAAACAGAGGAGAGCAAGGAGCCAGCGGAGCTCAGGGTGTGACGATCCAGATCCATCAGTGTGTGAGGCAGCAGGAGCCCGGAGAGGGAGATGGTCCCAGGGGCCCCTGATCCACCAGAAGGGAGCCTGACTGAAGGAGAAGAGGAGGAGGAAGAGGAGGAAGCTGTAGAGAGTGTAGAGAGCGACACAGCTGGCAGCTTGTGGGAACAGAAAACAAAACAAACATGAGAGAAATGTGATGTTGATCAGAATCAGCTGGTGGTTCTCGTTGGCAGGACGATGTAAAATCTGATACTGTAGGAACTCACTGAGACTCACTGAAGAAGCTAGCAGTCAACATCAAGGGCTAATTAAAGGCTCAATCAAACAAGTGAGGTTTGAGTTTAGATTTAAAGGCGTCAGCAGAGCGAGCTGGTCTGAGGTCAGCTGGGAGGTTGTTCCAGAGGAAGAAGCCTGCAGCCGGCTGACTGCCTCTGAACCCTGGAACCACCAGGAGCTGAATCCTGAGGGCCGAATGCTGCAGGTGGAACGAGATCGGACCTGTACGACGAGGCCGCGGACGGTTCTGTGTGTCAGCAGCAGCTTACAGTCTGATCTAATATGCATCAGGAGCCAGAGCAGAGACGCTGGGATCGATGTCATATGATCACATGTTCTGTTCCTGTTGAAGCTCCAGCTGCAGCATCCAGAACCTTCTGAGGACCTTTAGTGGACTCACACAAAGACCAGAAAATAAGACGTGAACTGTCTCATCACACAACTTCTTATTCCAACTGATTTAACTTTTGTCTTTTTAAATCCTCCTCCTCCTCCTCCTCTCTCCTCTCTCCTCCTCCTCCTCCTCCTCCTCCTCCTCTCTCTCCTCCTCCTCCTCCTCCTCCTCTCTCCTCCTCTGTCCACCAGGTCACAGCAGTGACAGTGAGGATCAGTCTCGAGTGTCTTCGGTGTCTCAGAAGTCTCAGAAGTCTCGTTGTCCCGCTCTGTCGTCTCCGTCCTCTCACAAAGACAAACACAACTTCTCCCCTCAGAGGACGTACAAGTGGACCTTCCAGCTCGGTGAGACGGCGCGTCTTCATCTGCACACAGTCACGCTGTCACATGTCGGAGCAGAACAGTTCTAACCTCTTCCTCTTCCTCTTCCTCCTCAGACGAGCTGGACAGTATGTCGAGCACAGAGAGGATCTCCTTCCTGCAGGACAAGCTGCAGGAGATCAGGAAGTACTACATGACCCTGAAGTCGGAGGTGGCGTCCATCGACAGACGCAGGAAGAGACTAAAAAAGAAAGAGAGAGAAGGTAGGAGACGCTCGGCATGCTGGGAAAACACACGGGCGACCAGACGTTAGATAATTAGAGTAAACAGAGCATTCAGCCTGACAGTATGAAGGTAATCTATTACATCCATGAGCACACTGCAGACGGTGAACAGGTGAGAACAGCTGCACCTGTCGATGATGTCACAACACATTCATGAGCTTTAATGTTCTGTCGTGTCATTGGTTCACAGAAAGCAGCTACATGTTGGTGTTAGCATGTTAGCATCGATCAGAGTAACGATGGTGGATGCTCACCTGAGATCACTGACAGAAGTATTGATCAGGTATTGATCAGTTATTGATCGTGATGGTGTTGATTTCTCCTCAGTGTCCAACACGACTGCGTCCACCTCGTCGGGCTCCTCGGACACCGCCATGAGTCCGTCTTCGGCCTCCCCCACTCAGAACACCGTCGCCGTCGAGTGCAGGTGATGACACGCCCACTTGCGCACCACCTCCTCCTGCTCAGCCCTGTCCCCTCCCAGCCACAGACTCCGCCCACTCTGTCAGCTCTGAGGGCATGATGGGAAAAAACACACAAAAAATACTTCCTTCCAGGTCAGCGTGAGCTCGACTAACGCAGTGGCTGATGGGAGGGGAATGCCACCACCTGACCTTAGCCCCGCCTCTTCACCTATGGACTGACTTCCTGTTTGAGGAGAGACCGAAAAATCAGCCGTCTGTTCAGCCGCCACAGAGCACTTCCTCATTTCCTTATGTCCTTATTTCCTCCCTCCTTCCTCCAGTGCGTCTGCTGGGGTCAGTCATGTGACGGTTGTGTTTGGGGTCAGAGGTTACAGGTCCAGTGAATTTCCTTTTGTGGTCGACAGGAAGTAGATTCCTGCAGCAGCACAGCTCAGTATGCAAGTTTATTTTTTTCTTTTTCGTTAACTCAGTTTTTTTTTTAGAAAAACAGAAAAGTTAAAAAGTTTCCTGCTGTGAGCGTTTTGGGCCTTTTTATACAGAATCAGAGCTTTTATTTTGGTAAAAACAAACAAAAAATTCAAAAAGTGTGATGTCACAGCGAGAAGATGGAATATTTGTTTAAATGGATTTTTGTTTTTTTTGTAAAATAATTAAAATGAAGCTTATTTATTCAGTTAAAATCCTGTGTGTGTGTGTGTGTGTGTGTGTGTGTGTGTGTGTGTGTGTGTGTGTGTGTGTGTGTGTGTGTGTGTGTGTGTGTGTGTGTGTGTGTGTGTGTGTGTGTGTGTGTGTGTGTGTGTGTGTGTGTGTGTTCAGCCAGATGAATGAAGTGATGAAAATTAAAACTGATGTTGAGTTAAATTGGTGATTTAAAAATGACTCAATATTTAAATTGAAGTAAAATAACAATTTTCACTCAATTAGAATTAGAATTTTTTTTCTGTTTTTTGTTGGTTTAAACAGTTTTAATCTGAGCAGCAGCGCGAGTTTGACTCGGTCTCATTGTGACTCGAGTTAATTTTGATTTTAAGAATCTTACATTTCTTTGTTTATGTGATTTTAATGTATTTCGAATATTAATCTCAGATTTGAACTCTCATGAGTTTATTATTTTCATCCTTCTTCTGGCTGATCCGGTGTTCTGTGCGTTGGGTCCTGACCCGGCTCCTGGAGGACCTCCCTGCTTCTTCTTCTGTGGTTTCCTCTGCGTGGCTGACAGACGGCTGCTTCATCCTGTTTGTTTTGTACATAACGTTCTGAGTAAAGAGAAACAGCTCCATGTATTTGAGAACTACATTTTACACGCCTGTAAAGAATGATTTATAATATTTTCTAAGAGAAGACTGTTTGTACCGTTGTATTATGAACTCCTCAGTTGTTTTATTTTTTCTTTCTATGTGGTGTTTTGCTAGCGGCGGTTTGAGAGCGACGACTGTAAATAGAAACACACACTTCCTCCTGACAGCAGAAAGAAGCCATGTTGGACAATAAACAGCTCTCTGTTTCTAATAAAGTTTTTAAATACGACTCCCTGACTCCTGCTCAGCACCTGAACGCACCGCAGAGACCAGCGCTGTGTTCAAGGACTTCCTCTCACTGTACAACACTGAGCTCAACATGGAGCTACACACAGGAGCTGTTAGCTTAGCATAAAGACTGGAACCAGAGGGAAACTGTTAGCCTGGCTGTCACACGTCACGTGAAGTTGAACTGTTCCTTTAAACGCTGTGATGTCATCAGTTTTGAGTTTCTCGACCTGTGAGCTGAATATTTGTATTGATTATTACTGAAGCTCGATCGATCAGCTCGTCAGGCGCCGGGACGAACATCTGCAGACTGATGACGTCACGATTAATGACTCTGGTCTCATCTCCTGATTTAGATTTTAGTGTTTTTAGAATATTAATCTCAGATTTTAACTCAATATCATCCTTCACATGAAATTATTTTTCTTCTGGCTGATCCGATGTTCTGTACGTTGGGTTCTGACCGGCTCCTGACCCGGCTCCTGACCGGCTCCTGACCCGGCTCCTGACCGGCTCCTGACCCGGCTCCTGACCGGCTCCTGGAGGACCTCCCTGCTTCTTCTGTGGTTTCCTCTGTGACAGACGTAACAGTCTTCAGTGATTCTTTTTCTTTTGTCCAAAACTCCAAAACTTAATTTACTGTTGATGCCGATGAAGAAAATCAGCAAATCGTCACAAACCAGAAGCTGAAACGATGTTTGACAGTTTTACATGAAAACTAATTTTCTTTTAATGGATTAATTGATGAAACTTGCAGCTGTTAACAAACTCGAGCGGCTTTGAAACGTCTTGCGTCTCACATTGAACCATAATTTGCTGATTTGATAAATTGGTTTGAAGCATTTTAATCAAACCGCTTTGATAAACTACATGAAATGAAAACTTCAGCTGCTGAAGTGAAGCAGCGGTGATCATCCTGTCAGCACAGAACAGCTCTGATTCAACAGTTCACCTTAAATAAAAACTTTATTCAACATAAACACGAAACACATTTAAAGGGCAATTACACTGTTTTATACACGAGTGAAAGACGTCAGTGACTCGTCCGATCCTCCAGCATCAACAGTCTATACTGATCCAACATGGTGGACCTGCTGGACTGGGATCAGCCTGCTGGACTGGGATCAGTCTGCTGGGTCCTGGTTTCAGTCCAGTTCAGTCCACCTCAGCGAGGCTGTCCCAGCAGTCCAGCTTTAGCAGCCAGAGCCTCGTTCTGCTGGATGTGATACTCCTGGAAACGCATCGAGATCCGCTGAGTCATCTTCAGGTACTTCTGGAGACACGACTCGGAGCAGCTCGACTGAAACAAAGCAGACCGCCAGTTATTGATTGATCAGTATTGATGTTGGTGATCAACAGGAATCATCAGCTAGGAAACATGTGACTCTCTGATCAAAGTTCAAGGAAGTCATGTGACCGACATCAGCTGACCCGGATCAATTCTGCTGAGGTCCAGCAGGCTCAGGATTGGTCAGACAGCCAAGAGAAGTTGTGACATCACATGACGTCATCAGCTCACTGAGCGAAACCTTTTCTCAGCATCATCACTCCTCCTGACAGCCAATCACAGCCTCTGTGTTTGATGGTGAATCACTCTGCAGGCCGACTGTGGACGTAAATGCGCTTTTATTGTGAAAGAGACTTCCTGTTTACCTCCTCCGGCTTCACCTCTCTGGTGGTGAAATCTTTGACGCAGTCCATGAAGCAGTTCTCCGTCACCTTGTTGTACGTCCCCAGAAACTCCTTAAACTGACACACACACAACAGGAAGTGATGTCACAGACGTGATCACACGTTGTTGGTTGTTGTTGGATGACAGATGAGTTATCAGACACTGAAGCTGACAATCTAAATCTAAATGAATCCTGTAAGTCCAACTCATTACATACACACAGCAGACTCACCTACTGACCAATCACTGAGTGAGTAAGAAGAAGGCGGTTACCTGTTTGATCTGGTCGGACTCGGACACCTGGACCGCCATCATTCAGATTCTGTGTGAGGACACGGCACACACCAGACTCCATTCAGAAATCTGACATTTTAATATTCACTCTCCCATTCACAGTGACATCTACCTGAACACGAGAGCCTGTTAGAATCATCAGACGGACTCAGAGAACATCCTCCCACATTTATGAATCCATTAATTCTGCACACGTTCATGATGAACTCTGGTCTGTTTCTGTTTCTGCGCTGCAGTTTAAATCACTCCAGTGGATGAAGACGTGTCACCATCACACTGAGACCAGAGTTACATTAACAGCTGCTTCATGAAAACTCGTTTTACTCCGCCTGGCGTTAATGCTAACGGCTAACGTTAGCTAGCATTAGCTTCATCTCTCGGTCCTCCGGCGGACTTCTTTCCTTTCTGTGTTTCAGTGAATGAGTTCCGTCGTCTGAACTTTAGACTGCTGATGTGTTCAAACACACACGATCATGTGGACATGAGGTTAAATCTCACCTGAGCTCGATGTGATGTGAGAATCCTTCCTGCGGACTGAAGGACATGTGAGAGCACCGACCCGCACAGACCCGCACAGACCCGCACATTCACACTAACACTTATTTAATTCACCGTGTAAACTAAAATTAATCAAACAGAATTATGGCATCAAACAGCGTCACTGAATTATCAATAAGTGTTTATTGACGTGATTTTCAACCGAGTAAAATAAAAAAGACTGAAAATAAAATGTGACGAAAGTACAAACCGGAAACCAAAACTTCAACGGTGCGCTACTGAGGAAACCTTCCGGCGTGCAACAAGTGCGAAACAACAGTTCCGATGATTCGCTGAGAAAAATATAATTTCTGACGTTTTCTGTGAAAAACAAACAATGTAAAATTATGTTTCCTGATTTTTATGTGCAGTTGAAAATAATATTTAAAAGTTCGCTTTCAATCTCTCAGAAAGAAATGCAAGTTCCACTTACGTCAGAATTTTATCTTATTGTGTAACAGCTTAAGCATATTATTGTATACATTAATGTATTGTTTCTATATCTGCCCTCATATTTGATTGTATTTGTACCTACTGCTATTAATGCAGATCTATCTATCTATCTATCTATCTATCTATCTATCTATCTATCTATCTATCTATCTATCTATCTATCTATCTAATGAAGCCAATAATACTCAATATTATAAATATGTTATTATTAATTTCATCTACTTGAGTTATTTCTTCTGTATTCGGGCTGGTTGAACAAACAGAATTGTTGACTGACGGAACAATTCGGAACAGCATGTGAATGTCTTTAAAATAACAACGTATTGTTTCAAATATGAACTGATTTGTAAAAATGAATCCTGCAGTTTCTGGATTTAGAGACGCAGTGAGACGTCTGTCATCAGTTTCCCTGCTGTGAAGCGGAAACAGGAAGTGCGGAAACAGGAAGTGCGGTGTTTGTTGTCAGCAACAGTTGCTGTTGTCGCTTTTGTCGCTTTGACACTTTTATTTTCTCGGTTTGTTTCGGACTCTAAAATGCTTCATGACCTTTATGACCGGCAGTTCTCTGCAGTGTTTCCGGACTTTCTCCGGGTCGGAACCGTCCAGCTGCTCGTTGGTCCCGTCTGATGCTGGAGCGGGAAGTTTGAAACAGGCTAGCTGAGGTTAGCCTGCATGCTAACGGCTAATGAAACTTTCACTCAGACTTCATTAAACTCGTCAGTATGTTTCCTCCGCCGGCCTCCGGCTCCGACACACTCTGGGACTCACCCGGTGGGACCGGTCCGGATCTGTCCTCCTGCAGCTCGGACACCGGGGACGTGTTGATCCGCTCCACTCGGGTTCTTTCGTCGGGTCGTGGACAGGAAGCTGGACCGGGACCCGGACCTGTCCAGATAACCGTTCAGAA
Organism: Diplodus puntazzo; assembly: GCA_963678695.2. Taxonomy (NCBI): domain Eukaryota; kingdom Metazoa; phylum Chordata; class Actinopteri; order Spariformes; family Sparidae; genus Diplodus; species Diplodus puntazzo. Next base: position 339,220 of record OZ023175.1, read on the forward strand.
GCTGCGGGACCGTCCTGTCCGGCAGCAGCGGCCGAAGCCTCCACAGGAACCGGACAGAGCGGCTCCTCTGCCGGCTGCAGTTCGGCTTCAGCCCGGTCAGAGCTCCGTGAGAGCGGCCAGAAGAACCGGGAAGAAACCCGGACAGACAAAAGAGAACAGAGTGAGACCTCCTCCTCCCCGTCCCCTCTCTGTAGTATATGTGGTATTGATTGATATATTTACTATAACCTGATAATTGATTGTGGATGGATCAGTCTGATCTGGCTGTGTTCTGTTCTCCAGCAGCCTCCAGCAGCAGAACCCGGTCCAAACAGGAAGCTCTCTGCTGGGACACACACGGACCAGCAGCCCGGTGAGACATCAATCAATAGACCAATCAATAATCACTGTGACTTCAGTGTTGAACGGTTCAGTGTCTGATATCACAGATGTGCTTTGATGGCGTATGAAAGGAGTTTGGGCGCCTTGTTATCAGACGGTCGCTGGTTTGATTCCCCTGGTTTGCGTGTCAAAGTGTCCTTTGATACTGAACCCGAACTGGTCCTGATGTGCTGTTGGGCGCCATTAGTGTGTGAGTGTGTGAGTGAATCACTGTCGGTCACTTCGGACAGACGAGTCTGATAAATGTTACAGATTATTGATCCATACAAGTATTAATATTAGTGTTGTTGCATTAAATCAGTTCATAAACTCTGCTGACATCATCACTCTGCTTACATCATCACTCTGCTGACATCATCACTCTGCTGACATCATCACTCTCAGGTGACGACCTCCTGACATCTCGCTTTGCTGCTGGAGGGCGAGGAGTCGTACTCGCAGCTCTGAAACTACGGTGAGAAAAAACACTTAATGTCTTAAATTTCAGAAAAAGTCAGTGGAGTTTGGTGCGTTTTTATTAATAAGATTTTGTAATTACTAAAACTTTATAACTATAAACTGAAGCTCCCACACTTGATTAATCAGAATCAGAAGTACGTTATTGATCCCTGAGGGGAAACTGAAAGTCAACATTTCCAGCCGCCATCCTGAAGCAACGTGACTCTTTAAATCTTTAAATTCCATGTTTTCATCATGGAGTTTGGTGTGTGTGATCACACAGACTCACTCTGATGACTCAGATTGTACTTTCTGCGCCTGAACGCCTCATGTGGCCTTCACTGTCTGTACTGTTGGCTCTGCTCAGCTCTCACAGCGCCCCCGTCAGGAGGGAGGTCAGGGTGCAGCTGTTGGACCAGAGGCCGGTCCAGACCAGCTCCCAGGGTGCACCCGGTCTGACGACTGGCTCCCAGGATGCAGTGCGCGTGGTGGGTGTCCAGACGGAGGCGGGGCTGTCCTCTGGTTGCCTGGGAGACGACACCAATGCGTCATCGTCAGCTGCTGCTCTCATCAAGGTAGATCTGACCTGAGATCAGCTCACTGAGTCACAGGTCCTGCACAGGCTCCTTGAAATCCTTGAAAGTGAATTTGAGGGTAAAATCAAGGCCTTGTAAGCTTTTGAAAACAGATTTAACTAGACATGGGTCATTGAAAGTGCTTGAATTGATATATGTTGTCCTTCACAAGCAGCTCAGTGAGAGTCTGAGTCTCCCTGTTTGTCTCTCAGGCTCAGTCACTGATGGAGGCGCGAGTGTCTCACCTGGCTGAAGGTGTTCAGCAGCTGCTGCAGGCCGACAGGTGCACACACACACATACACATACACACACACACACACACACACACACACACACACACAGGATTGACACAGGTTATAGTTCTGCTGTTTCTGATACTAGAATCAGAAATGCTGCCTGATGTGCATAACAGGACACTGCTACTTCCCAGTTAGCGCTGTTAGCTCCATTAGCTACGTTAGCTCTGTTAGCTCTGTTAGCTCTATAACTCTGTACTAGCTATATAATCAATCAGATTATATAATCTGAGACTGAACCGCACTGCTCATCTTCACATTTCTTTCTGTCTCTGTGCTGCTGATCAGATTTAGTTTATTGATCGGTGTAAAGTGTCCTGCAGTGCTGCAGAGAGAGAGAGCCAGGATGTCTCATAGCTGTGGTTCTGTTACTGAGCTGCAGTCGGTCCAGTACGGTTCTGTTACTGGGACCAGTATCACTCACTGCCATTTGCTGTTGATTCAATAAAAGTAAATAAAACTTTATTAATAAATCCAAAGTTACAACATGGATTCATGTTGAAGAAGTGGAGGAAATAGAAATTCCATTAATGTTTGAGGAAAATCAACAACGACTGCGATCAGTTTTCTTACCTGATGTTATGGGAACTTTGCTGGCCTTTTCTCATATTAGTCCCCTTCAGAAATTATTCAATCAGAGATGTTCAGAATAGTAGTCAACCAAAACATGTAAACTGAGGGAACAGAGCAGTGAACTGCTGCCGTGTTGCATGCAGACGACCGAGGAGCAAGACCGTGTCAAGCAGAGGATGTATTCATCTGATCAGTTGCCTGTTTGTTTGAAGTGTACTTATCTGTATAGATAACTAGGCTACTATAATACGTTGTAAGTGAAATTCAGGAGTACAAAATAGTAACTCTTGCCCAATAACAATACAATACAATTACAACAGTTATTCATTATTATGATGACAGCTGAGGGGAATTTGCTGACTACATTTAACAAATAAGCATAAAGACGCATAAGATGATGCATTTTCTTATAGCAACATTATTCACAATGAATGAAATACAATAATCAGAACAAGTTAGTGAGTCAGATGCCTTGTTGTCCCGCTGCTCCGTCTCATCACAGCAGAACAGCTCAGGATAATTCTTTGTATTGTTAATGTGACGGAACAGAAAGGGTTAATAAGAGTGGATAGTACAGAGAACACTGGACACAGCAGTTCTTCTCCATCATCACCCTCAGCTGACAGAACTCAGCAGTTTATTGACGACATCTTTCAGGGTTGTTGTGTTACATGAAGGATTTTATAGGTTTCTTCATGTTGACTGTCCCACAGCTGCGGCCACACGGCTGCTACTGATCTGAAAGTGTGTACTTATTATTATATATATATTTGAGTAGAAAAGAGGCGCTTATGGAAATGGAAATTCATCGAAGCACACGTCATATACGTCAGCGTAGATGAGAGCCAATCAGGGCAAAGTCCTGACGTCATGAAGGTGGGTCTAGGCTCACAGTACCTGGAGAACAGCTGCTCACCTGCTCTGCAGCCGCCTCGCTCCCGCCATAACTGAAGGTCATGTGACATCGGATGCAGAGCAGAAACCATCCAGGTCACCGTGGACACATTTTAACCAGCATGCATCACGGTTTAGGCTGCGCTGCGTGATCATGAACTCGCCTTATGTCTCCACTGTGACCTCACTGCGACCTCACTGTGACCTCACTGTCAACAGGAACAGGGGGTGGAGCCTGAGCCAGCAGACCCTGCGTCACCTGGAGACTCTGCAGAATCAGCAGCTGCAGCTGCAGGTAAGCTGTCACCTGTTCACCTGCTGCTCTCACCTGTCTGACTTTCTGACTGCTCACTGGCTCTTCTCTCCTCCAATCAGAGCCAGCTGATGGATTCAGCCCTCAGGATGGTAACAGGACACGCCCCAGTGACTCCGGCCGCCTCTGACATCACATGGGTCAGAGGTCAGCCGGCCTGTTTACAGGTCACTCACCTGGAGCCTGCAGGTACACACACACACACACACACACACACACACACACCGCTAACAACTGACTCAGCAGACTGAATGTAAACAGATATAAGCTCACAGCTGACCGTCTCCATGGCAACATTGTGTGCCCTCAAAGCATCCTGGGAACTGTTCAGACAGACACCACGTCATGCAGTGTAGTGACCAGCAGGTGGCAGCACAGCTCTGTGTGTGTGTGTGTGTGTGTGTGTGTGTGTGTGTGGGTGTGTGTGTCTTCCTTCCATTTTACTGCTGCTGGGATGGAGATGGTGTTGTCATGGCGACCAAGGTGTTTGTAACAGCAGGTTATTCTGGAGGAGGTCCTTGAATGTGTTCCAGAGATCCTTGAATGTATTTTGGAGGTCCTTGGATATGTTCCAGGGGTCCTTGAGGAGTTTCCATGAGACTTCCAGTGAGCTGATCATCCTGTTGAGTGACATTAGCTTGTTGACATGAACTCTGTGTGAACTCATCAGGTCCCTCTGCCCCCTTGACCTGCAGGGTTGAGGAGGCGGGGCCTAAGGACAGTGATGTAATGGATCTTTCTGAGTTGATATTCACGACCTCCAGTCTACATTCACTGCAGCACACAGATGTGATGGACTGTCGAGGAACTGCAGCAGCTGATTGATTAACACTGTTTAAAGAGACAGGAGGGGTCGGGTCGTACCATGTGAAGGGGTCGGGTCGTACCATGTGAAGGGGTCGGGTCGTACCATGTGAAGGGGTCGGGTCGTACCATGTGAAGGGGTCGGGTCGTACCATGTGAAGGGGTCGGGTCGTACCATGTGAAGGGGTCGCGTCGTACCATGTGAAGGGGTCGGGTCGTACCATGTGATCACAAAGACTTCTATAAAACATAGATCAGCTGGATAGAGAATTGTTGCGTCATGTTTCACAACATGATGTGATGTGAAGGTGTTGACTGTGTGATGTCATGTGTGTTAATGTGGGTGGAGCCTGATGACTGTGACATCACACTGTTCTGAGTCTAGAGGAACGCAGCATCACCTCATGTGTCTGAAGGCTCGCTGTGATAATGTTGCTGCTCCCCAGAGGATGAATCACAGTGATGATAGTGACCTCTGACCTCTGACCTCTGCCTTAACTTCACCTGTTCACCTGTTCACCTGTGAGATCATGTGTGTGTTGTAATAAAATGGATGTTTTCTCTCCTTCATCAGTAAACGTCGCCAACCAGCAGTCGAGCTCATCGACAGCCGCCGCCGCCACTGCGAAGACTGACCCAGTTACCATGGCAACACCCCACCGTGACCGACGACCAGAGCAAACCAGGTGAGGAGGGGGAGGGGCTGTGTGTGTGCGTGTCACTCGATTTGCATAATCATTCAGAGAGAGTGAGGAGCGGACGAGGCTGCAGCTCCTCATGTGTTCAGCAGCTTCCTCCTCCTCACCAGAGGCGTTTCCACGGCAACACAGACAGTATTCATCAGCGGCATGCCGGAGCTAGTGTGTGTGTGTGTGTGTGTGTGTGTGTGTGTGTGTGTGTGTGTGTGTGTGTGTGTGTGTGTGTGTGTGCGCAGACATTAAACCCTGACTGGAGGTTTGAGGATAACTTCAGTTTGATATTTTACCCAGAATGCATCAGTGTGGCGTGGTGCCAGAATCAGCTGTTAACCCCGTCCTGTCTGTGTTTCACAATGACGATTTAATCAGAGACATTAACATCGATCCGACTGATCATGATAATAGATTGATTCCTGGTCGATCAATTAATCGATTAATCGTGGCAGCAGACACAGAGGAGGGAACAACACACTGATCGGGCGATCGAGGCTCGCACACGCTGAGAGAGAGAGAGAGAGAGAGAGAGAGAGAGAGAGAGAGAGAGAGAGAGAGAGAGAGGGAGAGAGAGAGAGAGAGGTGGGGGTGACAGACAGCTGAATCCTGCCTAGCAACACACACACACACACACACACACACACACACACACACACACACACAGATGTTTTCCCTTCATGTCTGCTGCAGCTGATCAGGATTCAATCAATACATCTATTGATGATGTCGTTGTATTAAAGTTAATTCCGAGTGTGAACATTTAATCTATATCAATATCTCAGCAGCATCCTGACAGACACACACACACACACACACACACACACACACACACACACACACACAGTAACACACAGTAACACACAAAGCGTATGCAGTCACTCAGTTCTGCGTGAATATAACTGAGCTGTGATTGTTGGTTCTGAAACAAACAGCTGCATCAGTCTGCAGGTAGAACAGACCCTGGTTCCGTCTGCGTCACACATCTGGACCGAGCACGCTGAACATGTGAGGGCTGTAAAAGGGAAGCAGACGGACTCAACAAAACAAATGAGGAACAAACGGGCTGAAACTGAGCCGAGTTCTGACCCACGACTCGCCTGAGTGAGCTGCAGTATTGATCTCTGACATCGATATCAGAGCTGCAGTATTGATCTCTGATATTGATATCAGAGCTGCAGTATTGATCTCTGATATTGATATCAGAGCTGCAGTATTGATCTCTGATATTGATATCAGAGCTGCAGTATTGATCTCTGATATTGATATCAGAGCTGCAGTATTGATCTCTGATAGGAGCGACAGCTGCTTCGAGAGGACAAATGTTACAAAATAGAGTTTATAAGACAAATATGAAATAGTGATGAGACACGTGTGACGACAGCGAACGTTTATGTAGTTGATTCTGATGCTGATTGTCATTATGTCTGATCAGAAACTGAATCCAGCTCAGGATCAAACTGAGCTGCTGATCAATAAGAACTCCTGATATCATGTGATTATTGATCTGCAGCTGGAGCTGATGGAGGAGGAGGAGGGGGAGGCCAACAAGTGGCATCATCAGTCTCAGAGGAGGGGGAGGGTGACGTCACTTACTCCAGGTGGCATTCCGGGGGGGGGGGGTCCAAATTCCTCAGCTTGTGTGGAGTGAAGCATGTAGGGAAAAAAACAGCCTCCTCCCCCACCCCCACCCTCCTCCTCTCTGCAGCAGCTCCGGAGCTCCGGCAGGAGGAACAATAAGCTGAAGGAGTCACTGCAGTGAGGAGGCGGCAGGAGGAGACGGGCAGAGGGAACATGTCCTCCCCGCAGCTCTCCTCGTCCCGCAGACAGTCATGTTACCTGTGCGACCTGCCCCGCATGCCCTGGGCCATGATCTGGGACTTCACCGAGCCGGTCTGCCGTGGCTGCGTCAACTACGAGGGCGCGGACCGGATCGAGTTCGTCATCGAGACCGCCCGACACCTGAAGCGGGCTCACGGCTTCCAGGAGGGCCGAGCTCCGGCCGGCGGACCGCCTCCTCCGCCGCAGCAGCAGCCGGCCGTGGTGAAGAGCCAGGCGGGTTTACTGAGCGGGAAGGAGCCGGTGGGGCCCCTCAACCACCACCACCAGGCGGACGGACCCGGGAAGTCTCAGCCTGGGTTGGACCGGTACTCGCTCGGCGCTGATAGCCGGGTTCGGTTCGACTACGGCGGGCACAGCAGCGGCAGGTTGCCCAACGGACTCGGAGGACCCAACGGGTTCAAACAGGACGACGGCCCGCCCGAGCTGAACCGACAGAGCCCGAACTCGAGGAGCCGGAGTCACGGGGGTCTGGTGTCGGCGCCGGGACAGATGAACGTCCCGCCGAACCTGCTGCCTCAGACCCTGCTGAACGGACCGAGCACGCACGGCATGGCGGGCCGAGCCGGGCCGCAGAGCACCATGGCCGGCGTGTCTCTGTCTGAGCCCGGCGGGAAGCGGCCCGCCTCGGTGTCCAGCACCGACCAGGAGCGGGAGCTGAAGGAGAAGCAGCGGAACGTGGAGGCTCTGTCCGAGCTGAGCGAGAGCCTCCGGAACCGGCAGGAGGAGTGGGCCAACAAGCCGAAGACGGTGCGAGACACGCTGGTGTCGCTGTCCGGCTGCACCCCCTTCGACGTCCGCTTCAAGAAGGACCACGGGCTGGTGGGCCGGGTGTTCGCCTTCGACGCCGTGTCCAAACCCGGCCTGGAGAACGAGCTGAAGATCTTCATCGAGTACCCGAGCGGCTCCGGGAACGTGTTCTCCAGCGCCTCGGGGGTGGCCAAGCAGATGTACCAGGACTGTATGAAGGACTTCGGCCGCGGGCTGTCGTCCGGGTTCAAGTACCTGGAGTACGAGAAGAAGCACGGCTCCGGGGACTGGCGGCTGCTGGGGGACCTGCTGCCGGAGTCCCTGCGCTTCTTTAAGGAGGCTGTGGGCGGAGACATGCTGCCGCAGCCGCACATCGACGGCAGCTACCCGCTGCTGCCCACATCCCTGGTGCTGCCCGGCCGGGCCCTGGCCTCAGGCAGCGGGGGCAGCAGCTCCAGGGCCGGGCTGAGGAAGAGGAAAGCCTCCCCGGAGCCGGACTGCGCGGAGGAGCAGCAGAGGCAGCAGTGGATCAACAGTCAGACCGAAGCGCTCAAACTCTCCATGGCTGCCGGCTCTTTCTCCGGACCGCCGCCGCAGCTCGGCCCCGGTCACCCCGGCCTCTCCTCCGGCCGCGCCACCCCCCCGGAGCCCGCCGCCCCCCCGCAGAACGGACAGTCCCCCATGGCCGCGCTCATGTCGGTCGCGGACACGCTCGGGAACGCGCACTCCCCCAACAAGGACCGGGACTCGGTTCACTCCACCACCTCCTCCTCCAGACACAACAGCAGCAGCCCGCTGTCCCCCGCCTCCGTGTCCGGGCAGAGGCGCCTCTCCTCCCGCAACGGAGACCTCGGACTGTCCGCCGCGTCACAGTCCGCAGGTGGCATGGACCAGGTGCACGCGCAGAACGTGCCCGACTCCCCCATGGCGAACAGCGGGCCGCTCTGCTGCACCATCTGCCACGAGCGGCTGGAGGACACGCACTTCGTCCAGTGTCCGTCCGTCCCGAGCCACAAGTTCTGCTTCCCCTGCTCCAGAGAGAGCATCAAGGCCCAGGGAGCCTCCGGGGAGGTGTACTGCCCCTCCGGGGACAAGTGCCCCCTGGTGGGCTCCAACGTGCCCTGGGCCTTCATGCAGGGGGAGATAGCCACCATCCTGGCTGGAGACGTGAAGGTAAAGAAGGAGAGAGACCCCTGAGGAGGAGGAGGAGGAGGAGGAGGAGGAGGACTCTTCCTCTACTGCAAAAAACACATAAATGTGAAACAGTCAGTTTGCTGCTCAGCCTCAGATCTTCTCTGTCTGTGGAGCCGGCAGAGATCACACAGGTGAAACTACCAGGTTCAGTTCAAACAGAGATGTGGACAGGTAAGAAGCAGAGAGTCAATCAAGAACCAATCAATACGAAACTGAAATATGAAAAAATGTTTTCAGACACGTCAGAGTCAAAAACACAAACCGGTCAGACAGACAGCCGGCCTGAAGCATTACACTGTTTTTTATTGAGGCGATTTCAGACACCAGAACGTTTCTGTGGAGTTCTTGTGACTCGTGCTGTTTATTGAACTCTCAGCGATCACACGGCTCAGAGCTGCTCGTTACGTCATCATTACACGTCAGTGCTGCAGAGTTCTGGTCTCTACAAGACAAAACACTGGAAGTAACCACCAGTAGGATGCAAATTATTATAATATGCTGAGTTATTGGCACATCATGCAGCTGTGATGCAGATGGTGTGAGCCGTCAGTAACAGGAAGTCCATGAAAACTTCAAAATACAACACAGAGCAGCAGGAGGACGTGTGTCTGCAGCTAACTGCAGTTAGCATCGCTCTGGGTCCTCTGTGTCAGACTCATGGTTCTGACCCGTCCAGGTTCTGTAGATCCAGATAATCTCCACAGATGAACTCCACTCTGTGATGTGTGAAGCTAAATGAACTGTGTAGCAGTAAGAAGCTAATGCTAGGCTACAAACAGACGACATCACGGTCACATGACTGAAACGTCTCCACCACTAAGAGTCTGACTGCACAATTACTATCCAGGTTTCTATAAACTGATCAGTGTAAAGTTGTAAAGTCAGAGTCAGAACAGTGTGTAACTAAAGTGGCTGTAAAGACGGACTAGTGAGCAGATGAGTCTCCGTGTTCGCTGTGAGGGCGTTTAATGAGCCTTCGTTAACGTTATTGATTGAGCGTTTCCTGCTTCAACACGTCGACATGGAGCAGAACCAGCAGAGACAGAATCAGGAAACATTTCATCCTCATCTCAGTTTGTACATTTTCATCCAGTTTAATCTGCTGGCTGAAGAGACGTTTCAGTCTCCTGGTGTTGTAGTTGATGAAGTGACTCTCGGGTCCGGTGAGCTGTGAGAGGACTGGACTCTGTTCACACCAGAACTTCCTCTGAATGTTAACGTATGCAGCTCCAGTTTTATCAGACAGAACCTCTGAGTCCTGCAGAACCCTGATGAAGAGACCAGAGGAGTGAAGAGTCATGAGCTCGTTTCATTTCATCCAAAGTGTCACCAGGCGTCACCTTCGCTGATCTGAGCACAGTGGAGGATTATTCAGGTCAAAACCGCTGCGTCAACAGCAAAACACTGTTTTATTTAAACCGAGTTTTCATCTCATAAATAACTAAATTAAATCAAACACTAATTTATTTGTTAGAGAAACCTGAAATCAGCTGTAAGAAGTCTGTTTCTGACTCTGACGTGTTTGTTGGCGCTCAGTGATTCACACGCTGACGTTTACAGAGAAATACTGGATATTAACACAGATTTACATTATTGATGGTGAAACTGCAGAGCAGCCGAGGACGCTTCATTACTTCTGTCAGAGCTCAGGAGGTTCTTTTCTACCTTCACTCACTGATCAACAGGTTTGTTGTTTTAAACTGATCAATTTCAGGCTGGAATATTAAATGACATCAGAGTGTAATGAAGTGATTCAGTGTTTCTGCAGCTGACACAAACACATCGACTGTGATGAAGATGAAACATTTTAACTGACAAAATGACCTGAAAATGATTCATTGTTTTAGATAATTATCAACAATTTTCAAAATGAAACTTAAGTTCAACTTAAATCCTGACTTATATCATAAACTCTGTCAAAATAATCACAATATGATTTTATTCAAATTTTTATTCATATTGTTCAGAACCGTTTGGACCTTGGAAGTCGTCGGCTGTGGTTCTGATCCAGCGTCTGTCCTGTCTGTTTTATAGCTGAAAGGTTGTTTCAGATAACAATCAGCAGATAAACACAAACAGCTTCATTCATTATGACATGAGACATTATTAGCTGCACTGGACAAGAGATTAGATGACACTATTGAATTAATCGCTAACAATTTTCAGTTCGATTTTCATTAGTTGTAGTGATTTTTAATAAAAAAGCTGAATATCTTTCACACATTTTACACATCAAACAACTGATTGATTAGTGGAGGAAATATTTCACAGATTACTGGACAGTGAAAATAAACTATAGTTGGATGAACTGACTTGTAATTGATATTTTCTGTCACACATCTGACGTGATGAACTCGTTTTTACTGATAATCTAACATCCTGTGTGATCAATTAAAGGTTTAACATTCAGTCAGAATGATGCTTTGACAGTTTGTACAAACAAAAGATCAATGAATGACAAAATATTGTCCAGAAGTTGAGGGCTGATTCTGACGTTCTGACTCATAAACAGGTGTATCGTCAGCGTACAGAGATAGTTAACGAGTTAATGTCGAGGCTCCACTGACCGAGTCTTTGAGGCTGAGCAGCGTCGGTACGAGTCCGCACAGGTCGGAGGCGTCGGTACGACTCCGCACAGGTCGGAGGCGTCGGTACGACTCCGCACAGGTCGGAGGCGTCTGGCTGAAACATATAAATATTCTACATGTCGTCTAACAGAATGGAGTGTTTGTGTTGTCGTGGAGACAGGTGGAGGTGTGATGTTGTTCACAGGTGAGACTCTCACATTAGAAAATCATGTGTCTGTAAAAACAGTTTTTATTTTTTATACAAGTTTCAGCTATTTATTTGATTTTTTTACAACCTTTTTATTTTCTTATTTTTTAAAGTATGTAACTGTTTTTTGTGGAATTTTTAATTTAAAAGTTTTGTTTTTTAGATTTTCTTACTGCAATAAATCTCTCTAGGTTTTCCTTTTTTACATTTTAGATTTCAGTGGACTCGAACACGTTGGCCTGTTTCTGTTTTTATTTTTGGATATTTTCTGTTTCCATGGTGACGGACAAACATGATAAACTGATGGAACACATTTGATCTTGTAACGTGCCTTGGAGCTGAGTCAGTTGTAATAAAATCCATTGTTATGAACCTTTTCACTGACATCACTGTGACTCTTTGACTCAGCACACGGGGACGAACTTTATTTTAAAGTCTCTTGAGTGTATCAGATGTGGCAGGTGAATTCTGGGTAAATGTCTTTAAGATGAAGCAGCAGACATAAAACATATGATGTACACACCGAGTACTGTGGCTGCAGTACAGCTGGTATTAGTACTCAGCGGTCGTACTGATCGCAGTATAATTACTACTAATACCAGAGATCGACTGATTATCAGTGTTTACATGTCAGTAAAAGCCCGTCAACGCTGATGGCAAAGTAACTAGTAACTAATGTAATCTAGTAAATGTAGAGGAGTGGAAGAATTAATACTCAAGTAAAGATCCTCAAAATTGTACTTCATTAATTTTCATCATTGCTTAATCTTAATTTTGACACAGATAAAGTTTTTACTGGAAATATGTATCAGATCCGAATATCAGTGATCAGTCTCATTGATGACTGTTTATCAGTATCAGCCCTGACTAACCATATCAGTCGATTAATAACTCGTAGAACACTATCAGAGGTAACAGGAGGAGCAGTGTGTGCAGGAGTATCAGTACTACTGTAGTACTGAGGCAGCAGCAGGTTCTGGTCTCAGTAGTTTTTAGTTTCTTGCTGCATTGCAGATTTTTCTCTTTGAGCAACAACACACACCTGTGTGTGTGTGTGTGTGTGAGTGTGTGAGAGAGAGTGTGTGTGTGAGGGACAGTGATGGTTAAGGTGCCCTTGGCTCAGTGCAGCAGCTCACTGTGTGCATGCTAATGTACACACACACACACACACGCAGGTGGGGACTCCTGGGTGGTTTCTAAGAAGTCCTCACATACACATCCCTGTGCGTGTGTGTGTGTGTGTGTGTGTGTGTGTGTCATTGCAAGGGGCAGGGAGAGAGAGAGGTAAAGCGAGGCAGGGTGTAACTGGAGTTTTCATTCAGTTCAGTCCATCAGCAGCACATTGATCAGAAACTAATCAGATAATCGATCAATATTTGAGTCATTCTTCAGGCTGAACCTTCGTCTCTGTTTCCTCTCAGTGAACACTTAAAATAATTAAAGTGAAACTCTCACCAAAAAGCAACTGAGGCTTTATTTGTGATTTAAATGAGTCACACCTTTTTGTAAAAGCATAATTATGACTAAAGAGGCACTTTTACTGTTTTTTTCATTTTCGGCTCAAACTCATTTTCAATGGGAGTGCTACGGGCACTTTTACAATAGCATCAAAATCTCTATTTTTAAAACAGTAAGAAGGCTCGACACAACATGAAACTTTGCTCGTAGTATCACCAGGGTCTGTGTACACAAACAATGTTCTCAATGCTCGTGTTCATGTGTAGAGACCCTGGTGATACTACGAGCAAAGTTTCATGTTGTGTCGAGTCTTCTTACTGTTTTAAACACAGAGATTTGGATGCTAGCGTAAAAGTGCCCGTAGCACTCCCATTGAAAATGAGTTTGACCTGAAAACGAAAATACGGTCAATCTTAAAAGTGCCTCTTTGGTCGTAATTATGCTTTTACACGAAGGTTTGACTCATATTCAATCACAAATAAAGCCTCAGTTGCTTTTAATGTCCTGTTAGTCATTTTTATTGATGACATTTGAATAAACAACAGTTCTGTTCACAACCTGAGAAGGTCCAGTGTTGTCCAGTAAGGACGCAGTGGACGCAGACCAGTAAGGACGCAGTGGACGCAGACCAGTAAGGACGCAGTGGACGCAGACCAGTAAGGACGCAGTGGACACAGACCAGTAAGGACACAGTGGACACAGACCAGTAAGGACGCAGTGGACACAGACCAGTAAGGACGCAGTGGACACAGACCAGTAAGGACACAGTGGACGCAGACCAGTAAGGACACAGTGGACACAGACCGTCTCTGTTTGTCTGATCACTGCAGCCCCCCCCCCCCCCCCCGTGCAGGATGCTGCGGTTGCCATGGTTACCAGCCCTCCTGGTTGTTTAGCTGGTTTATTCAGGATCGTGTCGAAGAAACAAAGAAATCAGAAACAAGATGTGTGACATCATCATCATCTCTCAGGCTGCTGACCTGCAGGTGACACCTTATGAGGTCAGAGGTCAGCTGTGTGTGTGTACGTGTGTGTCTCACAGCGTCGGCTCCATTTATAGATGATGATGTCAGAGATGTGTTGACTCCCCCCTCCTCCCCCGGCCGCTGCAGCCCTCACACAGAGACGCCATGTTTCTTTGTCTGATTGGTCGAGTGGAGGTCGTTCTGCAGACGTAAACTGAACTAATTGATCCTCTCATGGAGCCACATTACATCTGATCTGTCAGTCTGTCTCTGATCGACTGGGTATTGATTGTTGCTCTCTCTGAGCTGAGTGTGTTTGTCTCAATTCTCCATTTTACCTGAGAGACAACAGAGAGGATGCTGGGAAACCACGAAGACAAAATGAGTGCGTAGGCTGACATACTGCAGTAATATTCATCGTTACTACGGACTCATTAATTATTGGCGACACGTCTGCAAAGAGGAGAAGCCCCCCCCCCCCCCCCCCCCCCCCCCCCCCTCCTCTCTCTGAATGAAGCTTGGCTCGCTGTCACCATGGGAAACTACGGAGGTGTTGCCTAGCAACAGCAGCAGGAGAGACGGTCTGCAGCAGCTGTGTGTGAATGACAGAGCACACACACACACACACACAGGTCCAATAATAAACCTCACACACACTCGCAGGTTTCCTTTGTTCACAGTGAGGACGCTTCACACTCTCACTGTTGGAGTGAAGCTGTTGTATTTGTGTTTCACTGTGTGGAGTCGTTGAGCTGCACTGAGGCTGTTCTGTTGTTATGAAGACAGCATCCTGAAACAACGACAGCAGGCTCCATGACCACCTTTAGCCAGTCCGGCTGCTGACGACAGGTCTGCAGTCGGAGGAGGTCGAGGCTCCTCACATGTGATTGTAGAGTCAAGCAGCTGCTTTTTCTAAAGTCAAACATTCACCAGTGTCGCTCATTTAGAGGCTTGAATAGCTCCAGTGTTTGTCAGCTGCTTCACTGATTGGTCAACACACCTGTGCCAGGCTGAGTTGATGTTTGTGTTGAAGCTGTGCAGCAGGTCAGACTGGAGACGTGACATCATGAACTCTACTGTCTCCTTCTTGTTCTACTCACAGAGCTGCTCCCAGTGTGTCCTCGCCCGCCCAGCCAGCTGCAGTAGCTCAGCTGCAGTCCTGCAGTGACAGTCAGGCTGCGGCAAGGAGAGCCAATGAGATGCTGAGGGACATGGGACGTTTGCAGACTGAGATGAAGACGCTGCTGATGGTGAGTGAACGGAGAAAGCAGTGCAGTGCAGTGCATTACAGTACAGTACAGTACAGTTCAGTGGAGTGCAGTGCAGTACAGTGCAGTACAGTGAAGTGAAGTGCAGTACAGTACAGTGGAGTGCAGTGCAGTCCAGTCCAGTGTACAGTGCAGTGCAGTGGAGTGCAGTACAGTACAGTGGAGTGCAGTGCAGTACAGTGCAGTGCAGTACAATGGAGTGCAGTGCAGTACAGTACAGTGGAGTGCAGTGGAGTGCAGTGCAGTGGAGTGCAGTACAGTGGAGTGCAGTACAGTGCAGTGGAGTGCAGTGCAGTACAGTGGAGTGCAGTGCAGTACAGTGCAGTGCAGTACAATGGAGTGCAGTACAGTGCAGTGCAGTACAGTACAGTGGAGTGCAGTGCAGTACAGTGAAGTGCAGTGCAGTACAATGGAGTGCAGTACAGTGTAGTACAGTACAGTGCAGTAAAATGCAGTACAGTACAGTGGAGTGCAGTGCAGTGGAGTGGAGTGGAGAACAGTTTGGTTCAGTGCAGTGCAGTACAGTACAGTTCAGCACAGCACAGTACAATACAGTTCAGTGGAGTGCAGTACAGTACAATGCAAAACAGTACAGTGGAGTGAAGTACAGTACAGTTCAGTACTGTACAGTGGAGTGCATTACAGTCCAGTGCAGTGAAGTGCAGTACAGTGCAGTACAGTACAGTGGAGTACAGTACAGTGAAGTGCAGTACAGTGGAGTGCAGTGGAGTGGAGTGGAGTACAGTGGAGTGAAGTGCAGTACAGTGCAGTACAGTACAGTGGAGTACAGTACAGTGAAGTACAGTACAGTGGAGTGCAGTACAGTGGAGTGCAGTGCAGTGGAGTGGAGTACAGTGCAGTACAGTGGAGTGCAGTACAGTACAGTGCAGTACAGTGGGGTGCAGTACAGTGCAGTGCAGTACAGTGCAGTACAGTACAGTGGAGTGCAGTACAGTGCAGTGGAGTGCAGTTCAATGGAGTGCAGTGGAGTACAGTGCAGTACAGTACAGTGCAGTACAATGCAGTGCAGTACAGTGGAGTGCAGTGGAGTGGAGTACAGTACAGTGCAGTACAGTGTAGTGCAGTACAGTGCAGTACATTGCAGTACAGTGGAGTGCAGTTCAGTACAGTAGAGTGGAGTACAGTACAGTGCAGTACAGTGGAGTGCAGTACAATACAGTGGAGTACAGTACAGTACAGTGGAGTGCAGTACAGTCCAGTCCAGTGCAGTGGAGTGGAGTACAGTATAGTACAGTACAGTGGAGTACAGAACAGTGCAGTACAGTGGAGTGGAGTACAGTACAGTACAGTGCAGTACAGTGGAGTGCAGTACAGTACAGTACAGTACAGTGCAGTACAGTGAATTACAGTGCAGTACAGTGGAGTGGAGTACAGTACAATACAGTACAGCACAGTGGAATACAGTGCATTACAGTGGAGTACAGTGCAGTGCAGTGGAGTACAGTCCAGTACAGTACAGTGCAGTACAGTACAGTGCAGTACAGTACAGTGCAGTGCAGTACAGTGCAGTACAGTACAGTGGAGTACAGTTCAGTGCAGTACAGTACAGTGCAGTGCAGTACAGTGCAGTGCAGTACAGTACAGTGCAGTACAGTGCAGTGCAGTGCAGTGCAGTGGAGTACAGTGCAGTGCAGTACAGTGCAGTACAGTGCAGTGCAGTGCAGTGCAGTGCAGTACAGTGCAGTGGAGTGCAGTACAGTGCAGTGCAGTTCAGTACAGTGGAGTACAGTTCAGTACAGTGGAGTACAGTTCAGTACAATACAGTACAGTACAGTGCAGAGTCAGAATTTTGTAGCTTGTTGAATATTAAAACATATTTTAAAAAGTCAAAACTGTTGGGCTTCCTGGTGTGTGTTTGTTTGTTGCTCAAAATTGTAAATGACTTCCTGTTCCCAATAGCCAGAAGACTCTCTAAAAACCCGCAGACATGGACCCGACCACCACCAGTCCCAACAGAACCCGCCTCAGTCCCAACAATCTCAACAGATCCAGTCCCAACAAATCCAGTCTCAACCAAACCACTTCCGGTCCATGTCTCAGCAAACTGAGCCCCAATGGCCCCCGTTACAACAGTCCAGGTCCCAACAAAACCAGACCCATAAAACCCAGTCTGTACTTGTCAAGAGAAGGCCTGTGGTTCTGTCCACGGTGGAGGAGGCGGGTCAGGTTCTCCGTCAGGTTCAGAGACAGAAGAAGGTTCTGGAGGAGAACCTGGAGGCTCTGCTGAGGGTTAAAACTGGGGAGGTCCTGCACTGCCAGCTGGAGGCTCTGGCTGCTAACAGGTAGCTAACTGTTATCAATGCGTCTGTCTGTCTGTCTTTCAAAGAGATGGATATAATGTGCTGATTACACCACAGAAGAAGACAGAGTGTGATGTGTGTGTGTGTGTGTGTGTGTGTGTGTGTGTGGTGTGTGTGTGTGTGTGTGTGTGTGTGTGTCCTCTTCAGAGACTGGACTCAGGAGGGCCGGATCAAGAAGACTGTGGACGCCTGGATCAGCACCTTAAACAAAGACATCCAGGTGAGCTGCATCCTAGAACACCCGGAATTCCAGGAGGAAACTGTATGTTTATGGAAAATGTTTTATCACTAAGGGTGTCACGATTTCGATTGTAAATAACAACCTCCAACTTCGAATTAAAAAAGTCCGGTCGGGCTTGCCAAGCGGAAAAAAACACACACGTGTTTAGGAGTGGGAAAAATCATCGATTCTTAGACGCATTGCGTTTCGGACTTGGATGTGTCCTCTAACCGGGAAAAACATTCCGATCACCCTGCTCATTGATCCAAGTCATGTATATGTATATTCATTTTGATGTGGCTTGAACGCCACTATTCCACACGGAGATGCCGGGGCTGCGACCTGCAGACTGCTGTTAGACGAGCGCTACAGAGCACACAGTGACACTGTCTATAAATCGTCCCAAAGTGCATGTTGTCAGTCATATCTTTGTCGTGAATGTCTGTACTCACAACAACAACTCACGGGTGGAACAGTCTGAGGCATTTGTTCACGCCGAGCGTCTCTAGAGCAGCATGGAGACCGCTGTTAGCTGTTAGCTGTTAGCAGAGATGATCACAAGTCATTTTTTGTCCAAGTCAAGTCTGAAGTCTTTGTGGAGTAAGACTTGGTCAAGTCTCAAGTCTCTAAAAAATAAAAGTCTTATGTCTCTTCTGGTTGTAATGAGCCTTCTGTCATCTGCTGCTATCCGGTCTGCTAAGAATACTGCACAGCTGTATCGAAGAAATTCAAAGCATTTACTGTATTATTATGACTCCTTTATCTATTAGCATACAGTATCAGTACTGATAAGTTGTTTGTTATATGATCACTTTAAACAGGCTCTTGCAATGCAATATGAAGAAAACACACAATGAATGCTTTCCTTTAAAGGAAACTGTATTCTTCCAACATGAACATACAGTTGCAGTATATCTTGCCCCTGTTGTGCAGGCTCAGTGGGACCATAACGTTGCAGGCTATATATCAAGCTTTTATTTCTGATTATAGAGAGGTTGCTAAAAAAAGACATAGACTAGCTCAGGGTAACAGGAAAATATTGCTATTTCCTCAGGCCATTAGACTACTGAACCAGAACCTCAACTGGACCACTCCCCCCACCACCAGGACTCAGCCTGACACACACACACACACACACACACACACACACACACACACACACACAGCCTTGCACATATTTTCATTTCTGATTACATTATTTAGATTATATTTAATTACATTATTTACATCATATTAGTTTGATTTTATTCATATTTATCTTATTTATTCTATTTATAAGGCCAGTTTAGGAGTAACCAGGAGACATTTCTTGTAATCTTGTAAATCTAAAATTATTAGTCATGCAATAATAACTAATCATCCAATCTCAGTTATAGTTAGCTACATCTGCTGGACACAAAATTAACACCATTCAGGTGCTGGTAAATAATGCAAGTGGCTGGTACTGTATGCTGCACTCACCAGCCAAAATAACGATGGTAATCTGTTGACTGGCAACATTCACTCGTCTAGCCGTGTTGTGGACAGAACAGTTAGAAGTTTGCACTCTGCAACCGTATTGTTTAATTACACTGGGTCTCTAATGACACATTCCTCCATCCCCTCACTCAAACTCAGTGTAATGGTAACCTGGTAAACCTGTAACATTAACGTTACGTGGTCAACAGTTAAACTGTAACCTGCCTGTAAGCCGACAGTATAACTATGTGTTTTTCTACGGTTAAGGTGGAAAAAAAGGAAGGAATCACATTAAGCTCGTCAGACGTTTCAGAGTTTCCTCAATATTAATACGCCAAAAAAGAAAACATAATGATTGTTCACGAGTCCAAGTCAAGTCTGAAGTCTCTGTGTGTGCGACTTAAGTGCAACTCGAGTCTGAGTTGCAAACTCGAGTCCCCATCTCTGGCTGTTACCTGCTAGCTGCTAGCTGTTAGCTGCTAGCTGTCAGCTGTTAGCTGCTAGCTGTCAGCTGTTTGCTGCTAGCTGCTAGCTGTTAGCTGTTAGCTGCTAGCTGTGGCGCTGAGTGCGCAGCGTCCAGGTTAACTTGTGTAACTTGTTAACATCGAGTACTTCTGTCATTCCGCATTGCGTTCAAATAGTTACTTAAAGCCAACGTTCCCATACGTCGTTATTAAGCTGAATCCAAGTCGATGTGAAAACTGTCATACAGCGCGCTCATCAAACAGTCTGCAGAGCGTGTTGACATCCAGCGTGAGGTCAGTCAGCTGTGACGGAGTGAGAGACGTCCAGATCAACCTGTGATACAAACACCTGTACCGACCGTCGACCAGCTGCAGCTGTGTTCATGAACTACACTTTTCTTTTCCTGTTGGTTCTTTGCAAAGCTGGATGTTTGCTAGCAAACGTCACCTTCCAGTTGACTTGCCACATTTCTTTCATTTGTTTTATTAATTAAATATATTGGAAGTAAATTAAGTATGGATCATTACAAATACTTTGCTTTGAAAGTAGTCACACAGTGAGAAAAAAGTAGGAAGTGATTAGCAAACTCAGATTTATTTATTTATTTTTTTTAAATCATGCATGGAAATGTACTCAAAAAAATTGCTGCATTGAGGCGCATTGAAAAACGCTTTAGAATCGAATCATTGACTTCCGAATCGAATCGAATCGTGAGATGCCGAGAGATTCCCACTCCTACAGGTGTTGAAGCGCTGCGAGACAACCTGCTCTAACTTAGCTACTAGCTAAGCCAGTAGCTATTAGCTACAGCCAGCCAAACGATAGCATGATGTTCCACCATTCCTGCTCGGCTCCCGGACCGTGGTCTGGAAGCACAGGGAGATGATTTCCTCCAGGGCCGAAGTTTGTGTTGACCTTCGGGGTGAAACACCTTTCACATGTTAAGCTGGTCAGGAAATAATACCAGGGAGCTTTGCTGTATCTGGAGGAGCCGTCGCCTTTATTCACTTTATTGCTGTCGCTACTACTGCTACTCCTTGCGCTTCTCCTTCCTCTCCCGTTCATTCACTGTCTGCACGTAAAAATGGCATAGCAACCTGTGCTTTAAAAAAATAAATGTAAAAATCGAGAATTGAATCGAATCGTGACCTTAGAATCGAAAATGTAATCGAATCGAGGATTTGGAGAATCGTGACACCCCCATTTATCACACACCTGAAACTGTCAGAAACATGACGGACAGCTGATCCTCCTCTTCCTCAGGCTGAGATCTCCTCAGAGGACGCTGCGACCAAACACTCAGCCAGCAGAGACGCTGCAGCGACATCACAGCGGAGGGCTGCTTGGAGCTCCGCCCATACAGACAGGAAGAGGCCAGTGAGCGCAGTCAGAGTAACAGGAAGCAAGACAGGAAGTGGAGGACCGACAGCAGGATGCAGACAGGTCAGTGCGGCTCCGGTCAGTCATGAATTGATTTGATGTTGATGACTCGCTGAGTGTGACACCACTGATTGTGTCTGTGTCCAGCTGCAGGGGGCGGAGCCTGGCGGACCATCAGGTGGACTGACAGACAGTGAGCAGGTGGATGGAGAGTCGTACCTGACTCGTCTGTATGGCAGAGCTCCGTATGAAGGTCAGAGACGAACCCTGAAGAAGAGTCCGTACCTGCGCTTCAGCTCACCTGGATCACCGAGCAGCAGGAAGCCCCGCCCCCGAGTGGTCGAGAGCGTCAGAGGTATAGTTAGTTATATTAAAACTAAATGATAAAGCCAGAGTGGCGACCCTGTGATTCTGAACGCACCTGAATGTTATCTGTCAGCTCAACAGTCACTTCCTGTTTCCTATCTCTGCTCCATCAGGTGTGAAGGTAAAGTCCTGTAAGACTCAGACCAGTTTGGCTCCTCCCCTCAGTCTGTCACCTGGACGACCTCAGCATCATTACATCATCAGCTCCTCCCACCTGACCTCTGGTGACCCTGCCGACCTCACAGTGACCCCCACACACAGCTACTCCGTTCCCATGGCGATCCCACTGGGTCAGTCATCCAGTGAACTGCTGATCTGATTGTTATTATTATTACTTATTTTATCTACATTTTATATTTATTTACATTCATTATTTATTTATTTATTTATTAAGAGTAATAAAGACTCCATTACCCAGAAATCCCTGTGTGGTGACATTTAACTTCTATAAAGTCTTTTATTAGACTTTTATTTAGAAACAGCTTTAATACAAATCAGAACTATAATATTACTAAACTACCTGATTTTATAGAAAACTAAAAGTAATACTGTGAAAATAAATAAATAAAAATAGAATAAAAAAACAGTCACATTTAAAATAAATCACTAAATAATAAACCTCCCGTCCCCTCAGGTCGTCCCAGGATGGACTCGTCCTCCAGGTGTCTCACAGAGCGTCAACAGGAAGTGACATCACCACCCACAGCTCCTCCCACATCCACTGTGGTTGCTGTTGACGACAGAGCCTCTGAGCTGCAGTCACAGGTGAGTGTGACTCCTCAAGTGAGACAGGTCAGCCTTGTTTATTGTTTTTAATATTTATATGTATTTTTTAATGAATTTTTCTACTTTTTTGAATGTATAAACTTTTAAATAGTGTTTAATTTAAAATAAAACCTCCACAGGAGGTCAGAGGTCACTGACAGGTGAGTTTGTGTTGACAGGAGCAGCAGGATGAAGGTGAAGCTCCTCCTCCTCCTGTTGGCATCACTGAGACCAAGAGTGAAGAAGAAGAGGAGGAAGAAAACGTTTTCCCTGGAACTGCCTTCCTGTCTGAGGCTGACATCATCCAGGTAACCTCTTCCTCGTCCTCCTCCTCTTCCTCTTCCTCCTCGTCCTCCTCCTCTTCCTCGTCGTCCTCCTCCTCTTCCTCCTCGTCTTCCTCGTCCTCCTCTTCCTCCTCCTCTTCCCCGTCCTCCTCCTCCTCCTCCTCCTCCTCCTCGTCCTCTTCCTCCTCCTCCTCCTCTTCCTCCTCGTCCTCTCCTCCTCCTCTCCTCCTCCTCCTCCTCCTCGTCCTCTCCTCCTCTTCCTCCTCCTCGTCCTCTACTGTTACCTTCACTGGTCTCAGTGGAGTCCAGCTGCAGCCCCACAGCTCCTCCTGCTGGACACAGACTGAACAACAACGACGGATGATCAGACTTTCTCCTCCTCAGTATTGATTCTGACCATTCAAACAAATTATTGTGAGTGTTTCAGGGTCCAGCTCGGTTCTGTTGTGGCTCCACAGAACTCAGACTCTCCTTCAGTGACTCAGACTGATGAAGCTTCCTGTCTTGTGTTCTTCTTCTGCAGCAGGAGGAGGTGAGTGTTGTGGGTGAGGAGCTGGTGGAGTTGGATGGAGGACCGTCTCCTCCTCCGGTCCTCTATCAGGGTCCGGTCTTCCCTCCTCAGGCCCCCCCTGCTCTTCCTGCTCAGGATCAGGCTTCTGACCTGGGCCTCAACCAGCAGAGAGACATCCTGGAGAACCGGCTTGTGGAATGGTGAGAGACCAGTCCTTACTGGTCCTTACTGGTCCTTACTGGTCCTTACTGATCCTTACTGGTCCTTATTGGTCCTTACTGGTCCTTACTGGTCTGGATCCTGGTGTTGGATCTTTTTTCTCACTTGTCTGTTGTGTCTCAGGGTGGAGCAACAGCTGATGTCCAGGATGATCTTGGAGATGTACCGCCCCCCTCTCGCTGACCCCGCCCAGAACAACTACACCGACCAATCAGAGTCTGAGGAGCGGAGCGTCACCTCAGATATTGGTGAGCAGATGACTCATTTGTGTGCAGCCATTCTTTATTTATTATCATTGTCAAATCTCTGCTCAGACTTGGCAACATATTGGTCCGTCCCTCTGTACCGTCGGACTTCCTGTCTGTGGCTCATTGGTTCCTGCTGAAGAAGTGACCTCATGTTGTGTTCAGTGGAGGCAGCAGGAGGTGGAGGTCTGCAGCTCTTTGTAGACTCCAACATGTCGGTGGACTCGGCTCTGATCAGGCAGCTGGTGGATGAAGTTCTGACCGAGCACATCGCTCTGATGCTGGGACACAGAGATACACACATAGGACCAGAACCAGG
Source organism: Diplodus puntazzo (assembly GCA_963678695.2). Taxonomy (NCBI): domain Eukaryota; kingdom Metazoa; phylum Chordata; class Actinopteri; order Spariformes; family Sparidae; genus Diplodus; species Diplodus puntazzo. The sequence continues at coordinate 362,986 of OZ023175.1, forward strand.
CCTTGAACCTCCAAATCCAGGACCAGGAGCCCGTGAGGAGGTACAAACACTCAGAACTAAACCCTTACTGTCTTCAGTCTGCAGTTTGTCTGAACCTGCTGCTGGTTCTGTTCCAGGAGGACCTGGTGCCACTGGTTCCTACACCGGTACCGACCCCTCCACCCAGTCTGACCCCGACCAGCAGAGAGATCCCGCCTCTGACCACACCCCCTCCCTCTGAACCAACCAGCCTGCTGAGCGAGGAGTCTCCCCAGCCAATCACAGCGCCAGGTTAGACCGACCAGCAGAGCGATGATGGCAGCAGCGTCGTATACAGTCGTAGCATTAGCAGCATTAGCAGCAATAGCATTTGCTTGGTAGTAGTTGTACGTTAGCATTAGTAATAGTAACTTTGATAGCATCAACATTAGCATCAGCAGCATTAGCCACTCGCCTGGTTAACAACACACTGTAACTGTGCTCCTTCGCACTGTGACTTCAGAACATTTGGCCACGCCCACCTCCAGCCCAGAGCCCGCCCACTCTATCGGAAGTCCTCATGCTGTTCATCAAGCCCCGCCCCCTCTCACCTGGGGAGACGCTGAGCTGCCGTTGGATGAGGAGAGACCGGAGGAGCACCTGGAGACACACCCACAGCCACTGTATGTACACAAGTGCATTATGGGTAATCAAACAGACAGTAAATCAAGATTTATCATATATCTCCGTCTCCTCCTGCAGGGTGATGTCGGTGGCACAGGACGAGCCTCCTCTCTCCTCCCCTCTCCCTCCTCCTGCTCCCTCACCGTCTCCTCCTCCTCCCGGTCCAGCGTCCCCCTCCGCCTCCTCAGAGTCCAGCTCCTCCAGCAGCTCCACCTCCTCCAGCAGCAGCAGTGTGGTGACAGCAGGGACTGAAGGACCATTCAAACACATCTCAGAGGGAGAGCTGCTCATCAGCGTCAACCAGCTGGCTGCCATGACAGGTACCTTCATTTTCATCTTCATCTTCATCATCTTCATCAAGAAAATGAATTATTATTTCTGTCTGTCTGTCAGAGGAGGAGCCTGTCTGCAGTTTCTCCAGTTCTCTCCAGGAGCTGCAGGAGATGGTGAGGAACAAACCCACTACTGCACTTATAGTGGAAGTAGTACTTCCTGTCTGTACAACTTCCTGTCTTTACAACTTCCTGTCTGTGTGTGATGTCACTTCCTGTCCCTCCTTCAGGACTTTGACCCCCCCAGTGAAGGACAAGTCAGAGGTCACGACCTCCTGCAGACCCTTCTGACCAAGATGGAGCAGGGAGTCACACACACACACAGAGGAGAGAGACCACAGCCAGAGGTACACACACACACACACACACACACACACACACACACACACACACACCTGATGATGACCTCTGACCTGTGCTGTGTCCTCAGGGCTCCTGGGGGAGGGATCAGGAGGAGGAGGAGGAGGTGAGTGTGGGGGAGGTGAGAGACCTCACAAAACCTCACCGGACTACAAATCCCAGCAGGAGTTGCAGCAGGAGGACTACAGCAGCTGGGCAGGGTCAAACCTCCTCCTCACCTGGACAGATCAGTCAGTGTGCAGGTAGGACTGCCTTCAGACACCAGCTGAGGGCAAATACACAACGTAATACACACAAAATACACAACATACAGGCATGAAAATCACTCACTTTTCAAAATAGGCGACTTACATGAATCGTGTAGATCCGATGTGAACATGTTTTGGGGGGGTGTATGGACGGGACATGGAGGTGCACCAGAGATTATCAGTGAACCGCGAACATGTGTGGACCTGAAGGGAGCCTTGAATTCAATAAAAACAACTTTTCTAAAATCTCTACAACTCTTTTTCAAGATGTGTGGATGATGCTGAGGTGAGGCGACTGACTGGGGGATGAAGGTGAAGTACGCTGCATTCTCTGTCAGAAAGACAACAAATTTGTCTTCAAAACAAGAGCTTAACATTGCACCCCATTGGAGTTTAGAACTGGGTTCTTAGTGGGGGGCTTTTAATTTGAAAGTAGCGACCGTTCCTAGCTAGCCGCTACAACAACAAGCGACAACGAAGACAGCTACAGAGACCGAGGAGACGCTGCATCTCCTGGATCTCAGCAGCTGGCCAGCTGCTCTTCTTGACGTCTGCGGATGAAGTGATGGACTGACTGCTGTGATCAGCTGTTTCCTGGTTTTAAAACTCCTCAGCTGTGGGGCGCACCACAGTGCCGGTCATCCACACCTCCTCCCACCTCACGCATCAGCCGGCACATCAACGACTTGGATTTAGATCCGATGGAGTTGGATAAAAGTGTCCCCTCCGCGGTGTCTTGTTGGCGGACCAGGACAGACCCCCCATATTCCGCCCTCTGCCTAAATCCATGGACTGAGCTGCAAAAAGGACGGCCACATTGGCGGCTTGCTGCCCAGGATAAAAACTGCTATTAACTATGTAAACAAGGGCGGCCATGCACTGCAGCACACTGTCCAACAGAAGTGCACAAGGAGAAGGAGCAGGTCATAACATCCACACAGTGTAGCAGCACCTTCCTTCCCAGCAGAGAGACAGAAACTTTTTCAAAACCCAGATTCATCTTTTCAAAACACTTTTTTCATTCTGCGGCAGATTGCACTATTAAAGTTGTGCTGTTGCGCATTTCATTAAAGAGAAGCTGTCAGTCTCATTCCTTATATAGCACAATGTGACCATGTACAGATAGAGTTTTATCATACATTCATACTGTCTTGTAATTCTGCTTGATTTTTCTCTCAAAATGCATCAGATTGATGCTTTTAAATATGAAATATTCAAAATTTTATTCCACACAAAATACACAACAAATTGTTTGAGCTGTACTTGAATATTTAAAGCTGTAAAAGTCTTCGACATGAAACAAAGTCAGACATTTAAAGACAAATTAGAGATAATTTTATTCATGTTCCTGTGAAACTGAATGAAGACGATCGTCTTGTTCGAGGAAGAGGAGCAGAAACGTCTCCAACAAAAGCTCGTCACACCTTTTCTGTGTTGACTGAATCCTGACATACACAACAACATGACATCACTCTGACATCACTCTGACATCACACATCTGTTTGTTCCAGACGTGTCAGAAGTAAGTTTTGAAGCGACCAATCAGGACTCTGTTACCGTTGACGACCTGATGGTGGAGCCAGTGGATACGCTGACCTCTGACCTCCAGACCGACCAGACACTGACTCCGCCTCCTTCAGGACGTGTGCTTCCTGTCCTGGTCAGACCATCAGAACCACCAGCAGGTAACAAGTGGTTCTCCTTTGTTTGTTTGTTTGTTTGTTTGTTTGTTTGTTTGTTTTGATCCTGATCAGCTGAAACACAGAAAACATTATTAAACAAACACAAATCAATAAGATTCACTTTATATTTGACTGTGAATACAAACATCTGCTTTTTAATCATTGATCAATATCAGTCAAGAACAGAGTCAAGAGTTCATGTTCTCATTGATCTATATACTATATTGATCTATATACTATATTCAGGGTTTCTGTGGAGTCTTATAAAGTCTTAAATATGTCCATATTTTGCATTTATAGGTCTTAAATTAAATTTAGTCAGGTCTTAAATATGTACGTTCATTTACCGCTTCCGTCGTCGCCTTTGTTGTGTTTTGTTGTTGTTGTTTTGTTGTTGTTTTGTTGTTGTTTTGTTGTTGTTTTGTTGTTTTGTGTAAACGTGTGGGCGATTCTCAGTCAGCTCCGTGTTCTTCTTCTGTCTGAAGTATCAGGAACATAAGCGGAATTTTGCCAACAGTCCGGTCTGAATTTACCTCCGTACACTTCACCAGTTCTGGAAAGACTTCGATGACAACAATAGGAAAGTGTAAATTCAACAAGTGTTGGCTGAATGACAGAATTCAGCTGCTCAGAACCTCATAATGAATCTGAAGCTCTGCAGGAGCCTCAACCTGGACACACCTGCTGTGAAGTGCTGCTGTCACACCGCTAGCTTCACGCTATCACACACTTCTGTACGCCTTTAGCGCCAGCTCCCGGTCCGAGGTCATCCGGTTCTGCTCGACCCGAAATCTGCATCACCTCGCAGTCCACATTCAAACATATTCGACTCAACTCCAACGTTGAAAGCGCTGCTTTGGATTGTGAACAGCGTTGCTGAACGTTGGCAACAGACTCGGATGTGAAACGTTGCATCGCTCTGCTGCAGTTAATTCAACTAGATTAGATTAAATTACTAAACTAAAACTCTTCATCACATGTTAAACTAATTACAACTACATCGAAATAAAAACTGAAAAACTACGCACACACACACACACACACACACACACACTCTCACTCACACACACACACACTCTTACTCACACACACACACACACACACACACTCTTACTCACACACACACAAAGACACACACACACACACACACACACACACACACACACACTCTCTCTCACACACACACACACACACACACACACACACACACACACACACACACATAAATGTGGTTATTTTTTAAAGTACTTCGCAATTGAGTTCAAAAACGTCTTAAAAAGTCTTAAATTTGACTTGTTCAAAGCTGCAGCAACCCTGATATTGATCTATATACTGTATTGATCTATGTACTGTATTGATCTATATACTATATTGATCTATGTACTGTATTGATCTATATATACTGTGTGTGTCTGTCTGTTAGCAGCTGTCCACATACTTTTGTCCACTCTTGTAGTGAGCAGCAGGGGGCGCTGTGTCTCCACTGATCACTGCAGCCGGATCAGTACTGAGTCCAACTGCTTCTGTTTCAGACACACGGTCCAGTCTGTCTGTCTGCCTGTCTGTCTGTCTGTCTGTCTGACTGTCTCTCTGTCTGCCTGTCTGTCTGTCTGTCTGTCTGTCTGTCTGTCTGTCTGTCTGTCTGTCTGCCTGTCTGTCTGCCCGTCTGTCTGATATTCCCACAGTGAAGCCTCGTCCTGTGTGATCTTTCTATAACCTTTATTTAAACAGACAACAGTAACAGTAGAACCCAGAGACTGAAAACACGTCGTCGTGTCTCCAGCTGGAGGACGTCTGTAGAGACAGAGACGCTCACTCTGCTCAGGTTTCTGTGGGACTTCATCACCATGTGAAGCATAAACATGAGACAGAAACTTTCTCTGGCTAATTATGTTGAGAAGACGTGTTTTCATATCCAGCTCTGTTGTTGAGGGACAGACTGAGTCTGTCCTCTGATCTGTGAGACGTCTGAGCACCAAACACTGATCCACAGCTTCTACCAGTCTGTGTGTCAGTGTGTCAGTGTGTGTGTGTGTGTGTGTGTGTGAGTGTGAGTGTGTGGACAGCTCCAGCCTCTCTGTCACCACAGCTCCATACATGGTAATGTTTATACTGACTGAGCTGTTTCTGTGTGTGTGTGTGTGTGTGTGTGTGTGTGTGTGTGTGTGTGTGTGTGTGTGTGTGTGTGTGTGTGTGTGTGTGTGTGTGTGTGTGTGTTGAACAGACTGAAAATAATCACAGCACAATTTTGTTTCCCACCGCCAGTCAGAGAACATCAGGACAAACATTAGTCTTATAAGATATTAATCCATATTAGTATTATTGAGGAATCTGTGTGTTTTTAGGTGTAAATAATTAAGTCCTTCATCCCCACAACAGGAAGTGATGTCACAGACGTGATCACACGTTGTTGGTTGTTGTTGGATGACAGATGAGTTATCAGACACTGAAGCTGACAATCTAAATCTAAATGAATCCTGTAAGTCCAACTCATTACATACACACAGCAGACTCACCTACTGACCAATCACTGAGTGAGTAAGAAGAAGGCGGTTACCTGTTTGATCTGGTCGGACTCGGACACCTGGACCGCCATCATTCAGATTCTGTGTGAGGACACGGCACACACCAGACTCCATTCAGAAATCTGACATTTTAATATTCACTCTCCCATTCACAGTGACATCTACCTGAACACGAGAGCCTGTTAGAATCATCAGACAGACTCAGAGAACATCCTCCCACATTTATGAATCCATTAATTCTGCACACGTTCATGATGAACTCTGGTCTGTTTCTGTTTCTGCGCTGCAGTTTAAATCACTCTAGTGGACGAATGTAGTCTGGTGCAGAAAAAATACAAAATGGTGACCAGAGCTGAACAAGCAGCTGCTCCATCAGTCCTGACAGATGGAGTACACTCATACATGTGTGTGTATATATCTTTATTTATTTATTTTATTTATTAGAAACCTTTCAGTCGGTTGATCAATACATATGGTTTTGTATTTTACAAGATTATTATCATGACAGATTTGGTTTCTCTGGTTGTCATAGAAACATGTTGTCGGCCCACTTTGCTCCAGCGGCCAATCAGAGAGCTCGATCATACAGGAGCGACTGTGTGTGAGTTCAAGGTCTGTCAGTTTGTCTGTAATTAGAGGGAGCTCGGTAACCGTGACAACCAGATGAGGGAGGGATGTGTTGTTGGTGTGTTGCCATGGAGACAGTGAGAAGACATTGTGTTTTTATTTACAGGCAGAAACGTGTTCAGTTTACTGTGTGATTATTGATCAGCGATTATTGATTTTTCCTTCGTCCCACAGACAGAAACATTCACTGACCAACTTTATTAAATATCCTCAGGATGGAACTCATGACTGCTCTTTGTTTCTGCAGCAGGAAGCAGGAGGATGGACGTTCATCTGCCCTCCATCAGGCCGGAGGAGGAGGAGGAGGAGGAGGAGGTGATGGAGGAGGTGATGGAGGAGGTGATGGAGGAGGAGGTGTCAGCAGCAGCAGGCACAGACTCCTCCACCGACGATGTTTTCTAGAGATAAACTGAAGCGACTCGTCCGTCATCTTCCTCCTTTTATGTTTAAATGTTTCCGACAGGACGATGATGTCAGAGGAGGTCTGATGATGTCATACATCTTCATCATCCTCTTCCTCAGACGTGTTGCTGACTTTCTGTCACCAGACTGTTGAACATCAGAGTCTGTTGTTTGAATCAATCAATTTAATAAAGTTGTGACTGACACTGATGTGAGTGATGCTGCTGATTATTGATCGGAGTCAGTCTTCGTGTTTTCTTCCTATCTGTGTATTTCAGTAAAACTGTGTTGGGAAGATGTTTTATGAACTCGTCAGCAGAGAGGCATCACTCTGATCACTGCTCAGAACCAAAGGTCACATGATTCAGTAAATGTACTCAGTTACTTTCCATGACTGATGTTTTCTTCTTCCTCTCTTTGTCCTGAGAGCCTGCAAGTCAAAACTGTGGGAACATCAGACACACACACACACACAACACAGGCGCACACACACACAGGCGCACACAGATAATACAGAGGGAGCTGATATCGGCAGTATGCACGCACATGCACACACGCACACACACACACACACACACACACTGGAAAACAGTTAGTGAAGCAGAAACACACACACAGTGAGTGTGTGTAGATAAGAGGATGATAAGCAGGAAGTGGGATTAGTGAAGCCACAGGAGACTCAGTGAGACTGACACTGAACACAAACACAGTTTGAGTCCAGCAGGCTCTCATCAGCAGAAACTGACAGGCCTGTCTGCTCTGCCTGCCTGTCTGTCTGCTCTGTCTGTCTGTCTGTCTGTCTGTCTGTCTGCGTATTGATCATCTCTCTGTGAGTCTCTCTGACGATCAATATTCTCAGACAGAGGTTTAACTTCTGATCAGGTTTAACGAAGCTTCATACGATCAGCTGATCTCAGCCTGAGGACACACACACACACACACCACACACACACACACACACACACACACACACACTCTGCTGCTTCCTCTTATTGATCACAGTTCTGGAGCTTCACAGTAAAACAGAGTTGCAGCTTTCTGATAAACAACTGAAGCAGCTGAGACTTGATTTAAAACGTCAGATGGATCAATACAGCCGCAGGAGAGAACACACAACCTTCAGGTTTGTGATCTCGACCCCCGAGGTGTAAATAATAATAATAATAATGATAGTAATAATAATAATAGTTTGTGATCTCTGGGCTTCACTTCAGCAGACTTTCTTCAGCACGGAGGGACGAGATGATGACTGACTTTACTGTGAACTGTCCCTTTAATGAACACAGAGCTCAGACCTGTGGTCCAGGTCTGGTTCACATGCTGGACTCTCCTGTGGTTTGTGTGCATTAAAGATCCATAAATACAAACATGAAGCTCTTTGTTTGAAGCGTCTTTAATACTTCATGACTCTTTTGTCTTCGCTCTTTATTTCTGTCCTCCAGCGTCGACACACTCATGCAGCTGCTCACATCTGGACCTCCGGCTCGTTCCGTCAGTGACTAGATCAGAACGATGATTTAACACAGTTTGAATCCATATGAAACTGTTGTCATAGCAACACATAGATCATTTCAATGAAACATAACATTCGTCTCTGGAGAAAAGGAAGTCCAACAGAAGTCCATCAGATCAGAGAGTGAAGCTGCTGCAGGTCCAGCAGAACCAGAGTCAGACACATTATGGATCTGCAGTTCTGATGACTTTATCCAGATGTATTACCTCAAACTGAAAACTGTCATCAGGTTCAATTCCTGTTTAACAGTCAGGACATTTTATGATAAACTACACACACACACAGTGAGACACAGACGTCAGCAATGAGCTCAGTGGAAACATCAGTTATTAAGTGATTAGTGTGGAGAGTTTATTAAAGGGTACGACTCACTGTGTGTGTGTGTGTGTGTGTGTACGTGTTCATTATAACAGTGAGTTACCTCTAGTCAGCTGCATGGATGTCATTTAGATTATCAGTTAAACAGATGTTTGTCAGAACTTACCAAGAGTCCAGTTACAGTCCGGTTACAGTCCGGTTACAGTCCAGTTACAGTCCGGTTACAGTCCAGTTACAGTCCGTTTACAGTCCAGTTACAGTCCGGTTACAGTCCAGTTACAGTCCAGTTACAGTCCAGTTACAGTCCAGTTACAGTCCGGTTACAGTCCCATTAAAGTCCAGTTACAGTCCAGTTACAGTCCGGTTACAGTCCAGTTACAGTCCAGTTACAGTCCCATTAAAGTCCAGTTACAGTCCGGTTACAGTCCAGTTACAGTCCGGTTACAGTCCCATTAAAGTCCAGTTACAGTCCAGTTACAGTCCAGTTACAGTCCGGTTACAGTCCAGTTACAGTCCGGTTACAGTCCCATTAAAGTCCAGTTACAGTCCAGTTACAGTCCAGTTACAGTCCGGTTACAGTCCGGTTACAGTCCCGTTACAGTCCAGTTACAGTCCAGTTACAGTCCAGTTACAGTCCCATTAAAGTCCAGTTACAGTCCAGTTACAGTCCGGTTACAGTCCAGTTACAGTCCGGTTACAGTCCCATTAAAGTCCAGTTACAGTCCAGTTACAGTCCAGTTACAGTCCGGTTACAGTCCAGTTAGAGTCCAGTTACAGTCCAGTTACAGTCCGGTTACAGTCCAGTTACAGTCCGGTTACAGTCCGGTTACAGTCCAGTTAGAGTCCAGTTACAGTCCAGTTACAGTCCGGTTACAGTCCAGTTACAGTCCGGTTACAGTCCGGTTACAGTCCAGTTAGAGTCCAGTTACAGTCCGGTGAGTCCAGTTCGACTTTTCCAGTCAGCATCCTGTCAGTTATCACAGTCCGGATGTTTAATGAGAACTTGTTGTGCTCTGTTTGGACCTGTGACCGGATGAAGACCATTGTCTCTGACTGAGAGCTGACAGAACAACTGCTGTCAGGTGAGAAAACGTCTGTGTTCTTCTGTTACCAGGCAACAGCAACAAACTATAACCTCTGTTTCCATGGCGACACATCACCTCACTGTGATGCAATCAGCTTCTCCAGGTTTGTTGTCAGGTTTCCTGATCAGATACAGAAACTGATCAGTTGATCAATACGTGGCTGTGCTCCTTTAAAGTGTCTGGTTTGCTTTTTGTCTTTGATCCCATCGGCACATCTGATTGGTCGCCAGGTGACCAGCTGATTAACTTTCCAACAGACTCAAACGAACGACTCATCGTTAGATATCAGACAGAACTTCATCCACAGTCACAAATTCTGATTTACAGAGAAGAATCAGAAACATCACGTGCTCCTGATCAATACACATGATCAGACTGTGATCAGACCATTCTGCCCTTCATATTAATATTATAACATATATTAATAATACAGTTTTATTTCTTCATGAAACTCAAACGCACGTTCACAAAGTGATCCTCCTCATTTTCTCATTTTCAGATTCAATAGGACGTCACAGAGCCCTTTAGCCCCGCCCCCTCATTAACATACACATGAAGCACAGACCTCATTAACTCTTAACAGAGTTTAATCTGAGTGACCCCCCCCCCCCCACACACACACACACACACACACACACACACACACACTGTTCACCAGACAGAACAATAAAGATTATTCAAACTGTAAATCTGCTGAAACACAAAGGATTTTAATTCTTCGTGTTTCTTTCTCATTTATTGTGAACAAATCTGCTTTAAACAAAACATGTTTCTGATATTAATTAATATAGTCAAATATTAATCAGATGAGAGATTTCAAATGTTTTCTTTTATAAAAGCATTTAAAATTATTAGTTTTACATTATTTTGAGTTTTTGATATAAAAGATGAATTGCACATTATTATAAAGTGCTTTAATTGAACAGACTGGTGTAAAAACCGTGTGAACATATTTAACAGTGTGTTCTGTATAAATCACAGCATCAAAGTGTCCTTTAATGACACACCAGTTATTTATTAATAACTATGATTAATGTGTCTGTGTGGATGATTATAGGAGCTGCAGGCAGGCGTTAGGACCTGACGGAAGCCTGGGAGGGTCTGCGGGTCTGAGGGGCGGAGCATCAAGCTCACACAAATGAACACAATCAGACAGGAAGTGGTGCGAATGTTCCCTCCAAAATAATCTTTGTTTATTACGACAAATCAAGTGTGAAAGCAACAAGTAAGATAAAGCTGAGCTGTCAGTCTGACGTCACTCTGTCAATCAATCAATCACTAATCAATACAATAAAAACACGGTTGCGATCAAACCATCACTGAAGACGCTTTGATTATTGATGTTCGTCGTGTTCACAGAAGAGACGTAGAAACACATTAAAACACAAACTGTCAGCTGCTTCAGAACAACAGAACAGAATCAGAACCAGAGAAGATTCACCAGCAAGCAGCAGAACTTTTACCAGATAATCAAACGTTATCACCTGGAAATATCCCAACACCAAAGTATTGATGACACAGATTGATCCCCTCGATCAGTATCAATCACTGCATCATAGTAGCCCGGTGCTGGTGCTGGTGCTGGTGCTGGTTCCGGTGAAGGTGGAGCGCCTGATGAAGTCTCCACAGAAACAAAGAACTTGTTCTCACATTTTATTTTGAAGGCGCATACAGGAACGTCGTGCCGTCATTGCTGCTGACGTCATCTCGCTGTGTCTGTCAGCGTGCGGGGGGCGGGGCCTCCTGCACTCGCTGTGGAGCTGCGGTCAGTCCGGACGGAGCTGCAGGAGGAGCGGCAGCAGGACGGAGCTCAGGCCGCCGACCCGCTTCACTCCGACGGATCCTCTCTCCGCTGCTGCCCCGCGGCAAGCTGGGATTTAGCTGGACCGGAAACTGACTGGACCCGGAACTCATTACCGGATTAAATGAGCTGTTTGTCCGCAGCAGGACCGTCAGACCACCGGTTGATTCTGGAGCTGCAGAGGAGACAGTCTGAGGACCGAGTTCGGACTCAGACCGCGTACATTTAACCCGGTTTGTGAACCCAGGTTCGGCCCCCCGGGTCTGTTTAGACCAGTGACTGGACCGGGTGAGTGTCTCCGGGTGGTTCTGGTCCGACCTGCTGCCTCTTTCTGCGGCACAGCGTCCTCACAGTGACCCGCCGCTCCGCCCCGCACCATGCCGTTCACACCCCGCAGACTTTCTGGACCCTGATGATCCCGCACAGAACCTGATGATCCCGCACAGACCCGGACTCACACCGGACAGTCTGACCCAGGAC
>OZ023175.1:377500-392500 GCA_963678695.2 Diplodus puntazzo
AGGACAGAACCAGGACAGAGACAGAACCAGGACAGAGACAGAACCAGGACAGAGACAGAACCAGGAGTTTAGTGTTTGGAGGCTCAGAGGACGTTGACTGTCTTCTTCTTCTTCTTCTTTATTGAAACAGTGGTTCTGTTGTGTTCTGGATTCAGACGGATTATCAGTGTTAATGTTGTGTTAATATGATATGAATCTGTTGTGGTTCTGTTGTAGAGAGTCCGATGTGTCAGACATGTTGAAGCGGTTCTGACTGATACACTGTTCTGATAAGCACGGAGGTCCTGCTGGTTCTGGCCTCTCTGCCTCTGCGTCTGAAGTGCAGCTCCAGAGGGGAAAGGTCACGGAGCGCGCTCAGAGCGAGACTGGATCGGCGCCTACAGGCCCGGCACGCTTGTTTCAGCGTTTGAACTCAGAATATCGGCTGATAAGGCCTCAGACTGGGAGGTCAGAGGTCAGAGGTCAGAGGTCGGGCTGAACAAACAAACACAGGGTCGAGACAGGAAGTGTGTGTGTGACATCATTTCCTGCGGGGGGCTCGGTCAGTGGCTGGTTGATTGACGGGACAAACAGCTGGAGGAGCGTTAGAGTGTGTTTGAACATGCGGCTCATTCCAGAGAACAGCTGCTACACACACACACACACACACACACACACACACACACACACACACACACACACACACTTTGACCAGCTGATGAGGTTCTGTTGGAGTTTACTGCAGCTACACAAGGTTTATCTGAGCTTTGTGGTCTCAGCAGCAGGTTCTGTTTTTTTGTTCCAGTCCATCTGTAACTGGTTCTGGTTCTGGTCTGTCTGTATCTGATCCTGGCCCTGGTTCAGGTTCAGGTTCTGGTTCTGTCTCTGGTCAGTGATCAGGCATTTCAGTTTGTTTGTTTCTGCAGCTCAGTCGCAGGAATGCAGCACATGACCTGAGAGCAGCGCTGCATAGCCCGCATGTTTTCCATCCCAACAGAGGGAGTGTGTGTGTGTGTGTGTGTGTGTGTGTGTGTGTGTGTGTGTGTGTGTGTGTGTGTGTGTAATGTCCTGAAGTAAGCAGCAGCGTGTCAGCGAATCATCCAGACTCCAGTCTGTTCTCCCTGCAGAACATTTAAAGGAGCAGTCGGCTGGTTTCACTCTGGACTCGTGTGTTTGTACTTGAGCGCCGGAACAATAAAGTTATTTGAGAGCTTCAGTGTAGAAGAACCCTGATGTTCTGATGTTCTGATGTTCTGATGTTCTGTCCACGGACACCACAGATAATCCACAAGCCTTTAAAGGGATGGTTCTGGTTGGTAGTGGACTCATGGAGAATGAGGATGAGGCCCAGCAGCTTTACTTCACTGATGTTCTGTAATGTTCTGTGTTCTTCACACAGTTTGGATCAGGCAGCCACCGACTGGACTGTGTCGGATTGTCAGGATGCAAAATGGTGCTCGGACTCACAAAATGTCCTTCAGGCACACAATAAGAATAATCATGGATTCTACTTATTTTTACTTTATAAAAGGTAAAAAAAACCAGTCCTGTAACTTTTTAAAATAAGGGTGTGTTGAACCTCGTGGCGGCCCAGCTGGGCCCGTTTGGAGTCAAGCAGCTTTCCTCCTGATAAATCCTGAGCTCCATCAGAGCTGTTTAACAAATGTTTATTTCAGAGGATAAAAGTGTAATTCTGTTTCCTGTCGAGTTAATAACCAGCTTTTAGTTTTGATGCTTAAATGTGATAAATATAATGTGAATATTTTGTGAGTTTTGCTTCTTATTTATGTTTGTATTGTTTTGACCTCTTTCTTTACTGCAGCTGTAATAAAGCAGGTTCTCCAGTGTGACGTCACTGTGAACACAGCCTCTCTGATCATTAGAGAAAACATTCAAGGTCACCGTACCGGTCTCAGCCGCCCACCATCGGGTCCGGTTCTGCTCGAGGTTTCTGTCTGTTAAAGACAGTTTTTTTCTCCCCACTGTCAACGAGAGCTGCTCACATCGTTACCGGTCATGAGGCGACTTTTGTTGTGGACAAACTCGTTCAGATTAAATGAGTAGTTGTGTGGTTATTGGCTCCATCTGTGCTGTGGGTCGTGTGGTCAGCTGGTCCCGTCTGGGATCAGGACTCTGGTTCTGTTGGTTCTGTTGGTATGAAGCCTGGTGTGTGACGGAGTGTGTTTGTGTGTTTGATCAGAACTGCCTGAGGAGGAGAGACGCTGGACTCATCAGTCAGCTGCAGGAGCTGGACCGACAGATCAGCGACCTGCGGTTGGACACCGAGGCGTCACACGACCCGCTGGAGACCGACAGCCGACCCAGTTCAGGTACCAGAACTGAATCTGATCAGCTGTTTGTCATTACATTGTTATTAACACTGCACAGTGTTGAGACACTTCATATTTTTACTATGTTCATGTACAGATAAACATTTTACCATCAAACATGAGAAAGTTGTCGAGCAGCTGATGAAAGTAACTGATTACATTTCACATCAGTTACTTTACTCGAGTACGACTGTTAGTTACTTCAACACCGAGTTCATCGTCCTGCAGACAGACAGGCACCATGTGACACCATGTCCTCTGCAGGACGCGAGTCACAGCCTGAGACAGCTGCCACCTGTCTCACCTGTCTGTCTCTCTCCTCACCTGTCTGTCTCTCTCCTCACCTGTCTGTCTCTCTCCTCACCTGTCTGTCTCTCTCCTCACCTGTCTGTCTCTTACCTGTCTGTCTCTCTCCTCACCTGTCTGTCTCACATCTGTCTGTCTCTCTCCTCACCTGTCTGTCTCTCTCCTCACCTGTCTGTCTCTCTCTTCACCTGTCTGTCTCTCTCCTCACCTGTCTGTCTCTCTCCTCACCTGTCTGTCTCTCTCCTCACCTGTTTCTCTCCTCAACTGTCTGTCTCTCTCCTCACCTGTCTGTCTCACATCTGTCTGTCTCTCTCCTCACCTGTCTCTCTCCTCACCTGTCTGTCTCTCTCCTCACCTGTCTGTCTCACATCTGTCTGTCTCTCTCCTCACCTGTCTCTCTCCTCACCTGTCTCTCTCCTCACCTGTCTGTCTCTCTCCTCACCTGTCCCTCTCCTCACCTGTCTCTCTCCTCACCTGTCTGTCTCTCTCCTCACCTGTCTCTCTCCTCACCTGTCTCTCTCCTCACCTGTCTGTCTCTTACCTGTCTGTCTCTCTCCTCACCTGTCTCTCTCCTCACCTGTCTGTCTCTCGCCTGTATGTCTCTCTCCTCACCTGTCTGTCTCTCACTTGTCTGTCTCTCTCCTCACCTGTCTGTCTCTCTCCTCACCTGTCTGTCTCTCACCTGTCTGTCTCTCTCCTCACCTGTCTCTCTCCTCACCTGTCTGTCTCTCACTTGTCTGTCTCTCTCCTCACCTGTCTGTCTCTCTCCTCACCTGTCTGTCTCTCTCCTCACCTGTCTGTCTCTCTCCTCACCTGTCTTTCTCTCTCTTCACCTGTCTGTCTCTCTCCTCACCTGTCTGTCTCTCTCCTCAACTGTCTGTCTCTCTCCTCACCTGTCTGTCTCTCTCTCTTCACCTGTCTTTCTCTCTCTTCACCTGTCTGTCTCTCTCCTCACCTGTCTGTCTCACATCTGTCTGTCTCTCTCCTCACCTGTCTGTCTCACATCTGTCTGTCTCTCTCCTCACCTGTCTGTCTCACATCTGTCTGTCTCTCTCCTCACCTGTCTGTCTCACATCTGTCTGTCTCTCTCCTCACCTGTCTGTCTCACATCTGTCTGTCTCTCTCCTCACCTGTCTGTCTCACATCTGTCTGTCTCTCTCCTCACCTGTCTGTCTCTCTCTTCACCTGTCTGTCTCTCTCCTCACCTGTCTGTCTCTCTCCTCACCTGTCTGTCTCTCTCCTCACCTGTCTCTCTCCTCAACTGTCTGTCTCTCTCCTCACCTGTCTGTCTCACATCTGTCTGTCTCTCTCCTCACCTGTCTCTCTCCTCACCTGTCTGTCTCTCTCCTCACCTGTCTGTCTCACATCTGTCTGTCTCTCTCCTCACCTGTCTCTCTCCTCACCTGTCTCTCTCCTCACCTGTCTGTCTCTCTCCTCACCTGTCTCTCTCCTCACCTGTCTCTCTCCTCACCTGTCTGTCTCTCTCCTCACCTGTCTCTCTCCTCACCTGTCTCTCTCCTCACCTGTCTGTCTCTTACCTGTCTGTCTCTCTCCTCACCTGTCTCTCTCCTCACCTGTCTGTCTCTCACCTGTATGTCTCTCTCCTCACCTGTCTGTCTCTCACTTGTCTGTCTCTCTCCTCACCTGTCTGTCTCTCTCCTCACCTGTCTGTCTCTCACCTGTCTGTCTCTCTCCTCACCTGTCTCTCTCCTCACCTGTCTGTCTCTCACTTGTCTGTCTCTCTCCTCACCTGTCTGTCTCTCTCCTCACCTGTCTGTCTCTCTCCTCACCTGTCTGTCTCTCTCCTCACCTGTCTCTCTCCTCACCTGTCTCTCTCCTCACCTGTCTGTCTCTCACCTGTCTGTCTCTCACCTGTCTGTCTCTCACTTGTCTGTCTCTCTCCTCACCTGTCTGTCTCTCTCCTCACCTGTCTGTCTCTCAGGGTTCTATGAGCTCAGTGACGGGGCGACTGGCTCTCTGTCTAACTCGTCTAACTCGGTCTTCAGTGAGTGTTTCTGTTCGATGGCCGACGCTGACGGACGCTTCCTGTCTGCAGGTAAACAACCGATCAATACAGTCATTGATTAGCTGATCGACAGGAGAGAGGGAATGATGATACTGAGTTACTGTCTTCCTCCTCTTCCTCTTCCTCTTCCTCTTCCTCTTCCTCTTCCTCCTCCTCTTCCTCCTCCTCTTCCCTTCCTCTTCCACTTCCTCCTCTTCCTCCTGTATTTACTTGAACATGTTTGATCTTCAGTTTGTTGCTTTAAGAATCAATATAATCATATTGTTGGTGTAATGAGGTGTGTGTGTCTGTGCAGTGTGTGCGTGCGTGTGTGTGTGTGAGAAACATCTGGAAGCTGTTTCCCAGCTGAAGGCTCGAACTGTCACAACTCCCTCCGATGATACGACTCACACACACACAGACACACACACACACACACACACACACACACACACACACACACTCAGATGAGTTAGCGTCTTGCTGCTGTTGAATCAACAGGCTGCTGATTGGAGGAGAATCAGTCACATGATGTGAAAGAAACACGCCATCTGTCAGGCTGCTCTGATTGGTCGACTGGCTCGACAGCATCGTGACCTTTGACCTCTGACTCGTCTGAATCATTAGTGTGAAGATGTTTGTGGTGTGACTGAATATTTCTCCTGTAAACAACATTTACTGTCGTCAGGAACACAAAAGAGTTTTTAAAGGAAAATTACTGCAGAACAAATTTCATCTTTATTAACATGAGGAGGAAAATATTG
The DNA here is from genome assembly GCA_963678695.2 of Diplodus puntazzo. Lineage (NCBI taxonomy): Eukaryota > Metazoa > Chordata > Actinopteri > Spariformes > Sparidae > Diplodus > Diplodus puntazzo. The sequence goes on from OZ023175.1 coordinate 382,885, forward strand.
ATTAAGGTATCTGATCAGTCAGCTGACATCCTGTGTGTAGGCTGTTACCACAACATCACCAGACTCCATTAACAAATGTGGTGATTTTAAGAGTTGTTGAGTTAAAACAAACGTTATAACGTAGTGAAACTGTGTCTCTGACAGATTGTAACTCATTGTGTCCTTGTTGTAAATTCAGCATTAAATCTTTCAGCTGCAGTTGTTTGTCTCCTTGTAAAAAGTGTCAGTTTGTGGCAGCATGTCTGTACCAGCCTGTCTGCTTCTGTGTCTAAAGTGCTAAAGTCTTACCTGCCAACACTGATCAGCTGTTTGAAGTCACTGTTGGATTATTTGGTTGCTTAGGACAGAAACTGACACCAGGTCAGAACTGAGTCTTATTAAATCTGACAGCTGATTGGTTCTTTGTCTGTTGAAGCGTTAGCCTCACCATGCTACATCAGTTTGGTGTCGGCCCGTCTCGGCCCTGATGGTAGCTGCTTCCTGTCTGAACTGACATTTACAAACTCATGAGCCAAGAATGAATTGTAGTGAATAAACAGTGTTTGCAGTGGTCACAGTGAACCTCCTGTAATCTTCTCTTCATGCAGTGAACATGAAGAGTTAACGTTTCGCAGCGCTCCGTCTCCACAGGAAAGAATTTTCCACTTACTAACGCTCCGTCCAAACAGGGTCATTACCACATCCAGCAGAGCGTTTCATCAGAGCTCTGCCAGGAAACACTCGGCTCAGACTGAACTTCCTGTCAGCTGTTGACTTTAGGAAACAAACTCAGATCATTCAGACTGTTTACGTTAGAAACTGTGAAGTGTGCAGCAGCGAGTTTTACAGCAGCTCTGCAGAGTCTCACTGTCAGACACCCGTCATCAAACAGCTCAAATAACAGACGTTCATATCCTGACGCTGCTTCATCGTGTGACCTCTTTCTCTTTCCTTCAGATGAGCTCGCCGGCTGTCTGGAGTGTGACGGGTTGGTTGGAGGACTTTGTGATGACTCCTCTTCGTCTGGTACTGTCCGACGCTCCCTCTCAGCTCCTCATCCTCCCCTCCTCGACCCTGTCTCCTCCTCTGACTCGCAGTCTAAGTACCACTGCGACCTGGTGGCCCGGAACGGCAGTGATGTGTTCCGCTACCCGAGTCCGCTGCACGCTGTGGTCGTCCAGAGCCCCGTCTTCCTGCAGATGCTGGGTCACGGCGGTCCCAGCAGAGAGGCTGGTGTGGAAGGACTTAGACCAGAGCCTCCTTGTCCAGCTGCTCCGGTACCTCAGAGCTCCTCCTGGCCGCCTCCCTCTTCTTCCTGCCTCACTCCTTCCCACAAACGACTGGACAGCTACATCTTCGGTCTGCTGCAGCGCCGGGCCCTGCCTGTCAGGACCAACAGACCCAGGACCAGCATCAGCACCGACCCGTCTAAAAGCCTCCTGAGGCAGGCCAGTCTGTGTGTGAGGCAGGGGGCTGGTTTAGGGACTCTGAGGGCGTCTGAAGTCAAACCCTGCCGGCCGGCTGGAGGAGCAGAGAGTGCTGTGAAGTCTGTGGAGAGTAAACCTGAGGAGCAGAAAACACAAAATGGTTCCTCTGATGGCGCCAGGATTCACAACACGGACTTGGCCCAAAATCAGAGCAGCTCTTCTCTGACTAACGGCATCCAAAATGACGTTAACGCGAGTACTAACAGTCTGCTGAAGAAGAAAAACAAACGGCCTCTTCCTCCCTCGGTGTCCACAGCGACTCTGCCCAAAGACTTCAGGGAGCTGGGTGGTCCAAAAGTTAACTCCTCCCCCAAAGAGACCAAGCCGCCATGTTTCCCTCCTGACCACGAGCTGCTCCTCATAACACAATCAGTGACTCCCAAGAGCCTGAAACCTCCTCAGACGGAGGGCGTTGACTGGCCGGTGCAGGAGCGAGCCAGTGTAGGTTCCTCCTCTCAGAGTCAGGACGAAGCAGGAGGAGAAGGAGGAGGGAGTCACATGACTGATGCCAAGCTCGTCCCTGCCCAGCGGCAGAACGCCAAACTCCGCAAGGGCGGCGGCAAGAACGGCAAGACTTTCAGAGTGAAGACGAGTCGAGCCTGTGAACACAACGAGCCGTCATCAGAGAGACGAGATAAAACCTACCACAGGTCCGGCTCTAAGAAGTCCCGGCTGCTGGACGAAGGAGGTTCTGTTCACATTAGAGTCTCCAGGAGAGCAGCCGGTGGCGGCGGTGCACACGGCACGTCCTCCTCCAGAATCAAACGCCTCCCTGCATCCATTCCTGAAGGACGAGTTCTGGACAAACACAACGCGTCAACACTGAGCAGCGCACGCTCGTCCAGACACCATCACCATGGGAACCACCACCACAGCAGCGGTAACCACCACCACCATCATCATCATCATCATCACCACGGACGCGAGCAAGTCGTGGTCGTCGCCAAACCGAAGTACAAACGGAACGATTACCGGCGGTTGCGAGCGATCATGGAGGTGCCGTACGATGAGGCGTTCAGGCGTGTTCAGCGGCGGCAGAGGAAGGAGCTGTTAGGTCCTCCTGCCACCGACGGACAGCTGAGCAGCCCGTACGCCTACGTGGAAGGAAGTGACTCGGAGTATTCAGCCGAGTGCGCGTCGCTTTTTCACTCGACCATCGTGGACACCAGCGAGGACGAGAGGTCCAACTACACAACCAACCGCTTTGGAGACAGCGAGTCCAGCGAGGAGGAGTACGTGGAGGAGAGCTCCACCAGTGGCACGGAGGAGAGCGGAGGAGGCGGGGCTGGGGGCAGGGGGCGGAGCCAGTTAGGGGTGGCTGGCTCCAGATCGACGGGACAGGAAATGACTCCGGCTCAGGCGAAGGCCTTCGTTAAGATCAAGGCGTCTCACAGCCTGAAGAAGAAGATTCTGCGGTTCAGGTCGGGTTCTCTCAAACTCATGACCACCGTGTGAAACTGTGCCTTTCCCACGCTCCCCAGGTGTGCCTGAACACACCTGTGAGTGGTCCTGAGGGAGGAGCTGTGGTTGGACAGGTGCTGCATGATCCACCAAACCAAACTGTCATCATCTTTCAAAAAGCATGTGTGACTTTTTATACGCTCATCAAGAAAAGCAGAGTTTCTTTTCACTGTCTGCTTAATTTCACGTCCTGCTCGTCAGTGTTCAGTCCGACCGCTTCGTGTTGACCAGCCGAGTCCATGTGAACGACCCAGAGTTGTGTTCTGACGTCAGGTGTAGAAACAATCCGATATTCATCACCTCTGCTGCCTTCTCCTCTCGTACCTGTAAAACAAAGAGGAGTCTCATGGTGCAAAGTGTCAGAGACCTTACAGCAAGTTACACAAGTTACCTGATTATCATCTTCTGTGAGGTGAGGTGAGGGGAGGGGAGGGGAGGTGAGGTGAGGGGAGGTGAGGGGAGGGGAGGGGAGGGGAGGTGAGGGGAGGTGAGGGGAGGTGAGGGGAGGTGAGGGGAGGTGAGGTGAGGTGAGGGAGGTGAGGTGTTTACACGTCCTGCAGCTCTGGTCTGTTCACATGGACAACAAATCAAACGAGTCCTGCAGTCGGGACGAATACAGCATCAGACCCTCTCTGACATTTAGTTTATTACGTTTACATTTAGCCAATCAGATTGGCCTCCTTCACTCCTCTCTCTCCTTCACTCCTCTCTCTCCTTCACTCCTCTCTCCTTCACTCCTCTCTCCTTCACTCCTCTCTCTCCTTCACTCCTCTCTCCTTCACTCCTCTCTCCTTCACTCCTCTCTCTCCTTCACTCCTCTCTCCTTCACTCCTCTCTCCTTCACTCCTCTCTCCTTCACTCCTCTCTCTCCTTCACTCCTCTCTCCTTCACTCCTCTCTCCTTCACTCCTCTCTCTCCTTCACTCCTCTCTCTCCTTCACTCCTCTCTCTCCTTCACCCCTCTCTCTCCTTCACTCCTCTCTCCTTCACTCCTCTCTCTCCTTCATTCCTCTCTCTCCTTCACTCCTCTCTCCTTCACTCCTCTCTCTCCTTCATTCCTCTCTCTCCTTCACTCCTCTCTCCTTCACTCCTCTCTCCTTCACTCCTCTCTCTCCTTCACTCCTCTCTCTCCTTCACTCCTCTCTCCTTCATGGCCACTAAGTGCCTCCGCCGACGTTAAAACAACCTGAGAGGAGAAAAGTTCTCAGTCTGCTTCAAACTGAAACGCTGGTCGAGGTGTTGTGTCTGAGAAAAGACGGCATCTCTTCAACAACTGTGTCTTGTAGTTTGGCTGGATTACCCATCATGCAATGTGGCAGCTCCTCTAGTTTCAGCGCGCAGGTTATTTGGGAGCCCCACAGATGATTGGGTCTGTAGGAGCAGGTGAGTCCAGGTCGTAGAGACAGAAAGAGTCGAGCGGCACCGTCTGATGTCACAGTGAGTGTTGATCCAGAACCATCGATGCCGGAAAAGGCCGGAGAAATACGCACACAGTAAAACAGGTTCTGTGAACGTGTTGTAACCCGACCAGAGAGCTCTGGTTTAACGTGTTCAGCAGCAGCGCCGGCGTCTTTACTCCGAGCGCTGAACTGCTGGACTTCTCAGAGAGGTTCTGGTGATGTCACCGTGGTTCCTGTTCTCTCTGGCCTCGGCAATAAAAGTCAATGACGTCCCGAAGTCCAATAAAAACAGTAATCAGAGGATCAGAGTCGAGACAGGACGCACTCAAACACTTCTTCTCAGTGCTTCTCTGCCTGAAACAGCGGTGACGGTCCTGGGTCAGCACCAGCACCGGGTATCACATGTCTGAGAAATGAAAACAGCTGAGACAGAAGTGGAACGTGGAGCTGACTGTGGAACAGACGGATTCAGTTTGAAGCACACTGAGGCCTTTCATGTTTGGACCGGTTCCTCCGGTCTGTGGGAGAAGTTGGACTGTAAAACAGGTTCTTCAGAAAGTTCAGAAGGTTCTTCAGATGGTTCCTCAGATGGTTCTTCAGAAGGTTGTCGGAGGGTTCTGTAGATGTTCTGGTGTTGAGGGTTCAGGTTGTTTGTTGCTGACGGTTCTTTTTGTTTTCTATTTATTGTCACCTGAGTTCTGTTCTGCGACTCGCCACGCGTCTGTCAGCGCTTCTGTTGTTATTACACACTTTGATGAAAGCTATTTAAAACTTTAATATATTTGCTCGGTACTTATTGGACACGTACGTGGTTCTGACTGACACTATGTTTTATATCACATGTATTCAGTCTGCTGTGTCTTTACACGCCGCCTGTTGCCATGGCAACGTATTTATACAGCTTGATCACAATATTTTGGAAAACGTAAACCAAATTCAGTTGAGTCTTCCAGCAGAAGGTTTCTGGTCTCAAACAAGATGGATGCCTGTTTGTGTTGATGTCACCTGATGTTCCTGATGTGACGCGATGCTGTTAGTTGATCTCAGGCACGCTGATGTGTAGAAACACCAAACTGAGTCAGGTTTCAGTCTTTTCACCTTCAAAACAACTAAAATGTCACACAACTTTAATTTCATCAGTTGAAGTCCAACATTGATGTCCATTTTGTTTCTGTGTGTGTGTGTGTGTGTGTGTGTGTGTGTGTGTGTGTGTGTGTGTGTGTGTGTGTCCACGCCTGCAGAAATGACTCCATGATGTGTTTAGCCTAGCTTAGCACAAAGACTGTAGACAAAGACAAAGTAATAGGAAACTGCTAGCTAGTGAAGCTTCCAGACTGCCAATACAACCAATAATACGTGTTTTGGTTGATGTTATGGTAGCTACAGATAGTTAGCATATGATTAGCTCCCACGCAGCAGTTATTGATTAACGTGTGTCACACAGGATGTTTTCAGCCTCACAAACAAAGTTGGTTTATTTGCATCCAAAGTCATAAATTAGAGGTCGGAAGTCAATCTGAATATCTTAATGATCTGAACACGTCATGGGGGCACTGAAACTAGCATTAGCTTGTTAGCTACATGCTCCTGTTGCTAATAACGACATCTTGACTTTGACCTCCACTTTAATGAGATCAGTTGACTGGACTCTTGTCGCCGTAGCGAGCAGCTGGATGGTAACTGTAGATTTTTAAACCTCTCAAGATTTCTACGAGTTGTTTCTTTGTTATCGCACGTTGTCAAAACTAATTATATTTAATAACGTGACGACGCTGTGGGTAACATCCGGTCAGGCTCAGGCACAAAAACAGCTGGTTAGGATCAGAAACATCCTGTCAGTCACATGACCTCCTTCTGTCTTTGTGCTATGCTACGCTATGCTATGCTAACCCTGTTCAAACTGGTACCTTCTTTCTATCTGACTCTGAGGACGACAGAAAACAGCCAGATTTCGTGCTGATGAGGCTGACGAGGCCTCGTTGGTTCTGTTCCGGTCCAGACTCGGCACGCTGAGACATAAATCACTCAGGAACTTGAAGAAGCTCCTCTGCGCTACGTGTCGTCTCTGCTGACTTTGTGATTCAAAAACCTTCAACCCAAAGTGAAACTTGACTGTTGAGGTGCTTCGTTCTGATTGGACTGTTTCTGATGTGTGTATACTGTGTGTATACTGTGTGTTTATGCTGGTGCTTAACCTTTTTATGCTTCATTAAAGTGACTCTAACGAAGCGTTTCATCTGTTTCCTCCGACCTGAAATCCTGAAGTCTGACAGCCTGCCGCTCCTGGCGTTTTGTCCCAGTTGGCATCCAGTAATAGCCCGTCTGTGTGGTGCTGCTCGGCCCAATCACAAGACATTTACACCGCGTTTGTGTGTTAATCTGCTCACACACACTCCTGACTGTGAACCCAGTGTGTCTGCACAGCCTCACAGCTGAGACGCTGCAGCAGGCTAACATGCTAGCATGTAGCATGTTTGATGTTCACTCAGTTTATATTGTTATTGATCATCAGTTGTTTGTCCCGTCTGAGTCTCATGTTGTCCGTCTGGTTTGTGTCTTCTTGTCTTGTTGCACGTTGCTCACTCATCTCGTATATCGTCTCTCTCGGTGTGTCTCTGTCTCATTTTCTCATTACATCTTGTCCAAGAGACAAATCCTTATCAATACATCCCTAGTGGTCCCTGTGGTCTATTGTGGTCCCTAGGGATGCGCATCGTTAAAGGTCCCATATTATACTGTTTTTCATCAATTTCACACAGCTGTCAGAAGTCCAAAAACTCTGTATTCGATATGCATTGCCCCAAACCATCCCTGGTCCTGAATTCCAGCTGTCTAAAGTCTCTCCACAGAGCTCTATTCAGAGCAGGCTGTTTCTGTGCCTGCACCTTTAAATGCTAATGAGCTCCGTCTGTCAACGTCTACTTGGAGAGCCCTTCCTGCTACGTCACTCTCAGGGAGAGGATTCCCCCTGCGTTAGCAGTAGCATGCGCTAATGTTTACAGTGGATGTATCGCTATGGCTCGCGGAGATTTTTTCGTTCAACCGAACCAGTTTGACCCAGAACCGGACCCAGAAGGAGAGGCTCCTGAAGAAGCACAGACTCTGTGGCTGCAGCAGGACATTTCAGAATGGTTAGTGTGTCTGAATAATGTTAGTTTGTTCGTATGTGTTGTTACAGTTACTGCCAGGTAGCTAATGGCTAACAGCTAGCGGAAGCTGTGTTTGTCTCCAACACAGTGGAGACAACCGGTATGGTTGGTACTGATCCTTTTACGAGGGTCAGTGTCGAGGCAAAGCCAGCTTTGTACTGACCCTCGTTACTGAAGCAGTCCGATATGAAGTGGCTAGCACACACACACAAGCTAACAAGAACTGCAGCCGGCACGTTGTCGTTAAAAATGAAACGCAGCCACTGTTCTGTTGTTGTGTAGCTGGGACAGAATATAGCACTGATGTTGATTTTTACAACCAACAACAGAGTAATTTGCGTGTCCAGCTTTGAGTGACAACGTTGCGATACACTGCTGTCTCACTGCTGGACACACCGAACTTCACCTCGGGGATGAACGCCCCCCTCTCAGATATCTCCTGTCACCTCAGAGGAGGCGGGACTATGATAATGACTCATGTCGTTAGGTAGCGACAGCAGCAGAATCTGAACAGCCTGTAGGAGCGCCGTGTTACCAGTGGGTGGGCTGCAGAGACCATGCAGGAATCACTTGTTTTCCTCATTCTGGGAGTCAGCAGGCTCAGAGAGGACCAGCTTATATATGTAGAGACCAGAGAAAACCTGTTTGTCATGATGTGGGACCTTTAACCGGTTTTGTTTGGGAACCGGTTCTGAGTCAAATGATTCATTGGAATCGCTTACAAAAACCCTTTACGATTCCGCTATGGATTCTTCCCGGGCTGCACCGCCACTGTAAACAAACGTACCCCACTCGCAAATTTGCGATGACGTGACACACACACAAGCTGCTGCAGAGCAGAGGTGAGCTGAGCTGCTACGTGTGATGCACTGTGGAGAAATGTCGTCCCGGCAAAAACAATCTAAAGTCTGGCTGCATTTCACAAAGAAGGACGACACCTCGAGGATCGTCACCTGTAGTACCTGTAGGAGGGATCTGTGCGCCAAAGGCTGTAATACAACTAATACGTCCCAGCATTTGGCCACACAACACGGTTTATACTCCAGCATGCCGTGTGTTTGACACTTAGCAGCACCAGTGCTAGCACTAGCACAGCAGGTAGAATTAAACAACTGGCTAACGTCGTGTGATAATGATAAAAATAAGTTACTTTAGCACCACGATTCGGAATTTGTCCGGCTGCTGCTGGCTCTGGTAGTCAGGCTGCTGCTGGCTCTGGTAGTCAGGCTGCTGCTGGCTCTGGTAGTCCGGCTGCTGCTGGCTCTGGTAGTCAGGCTGCTGCTGGTTCAGGTAGTCCGGCTGCTGCTGACTCTGGTAGTCCGGCTGCAGGTAACGTCAGTGGCAGTGCAGCAGGAGGACCTCGTTTAGCCTCGTTTGTGGGATTATCCTCAGCCAATAGCTTCTTGACTTGTGGACTCATTTTACTCATTTGAGTATTGTTTATTCTCAGCAGTGAATAATTAACATTTATTTTAATAAACCCGGTTGTATTCTTTTCTGTACTCATGTACTACTTGTTTTTCAGCCTATTTGGGAATCGATAAGAGAATCGATAAAAAAACGGATCGATAAGCAGGAATCACTAAATCCTCCCTGTGGTCTCTTGTGGTCTCCTGTGGTCCCTGTGGTCTCTTGTGGTCTCTAATTGTCTCTGGTTGTCTCTTGTGGTTTCCCTAGTGGTCCCTGTGGTCTCTGGTTGTCTCTTGTGGTCCCTGTGGTCTCTTGTGGTCTCTTGTTGTCTCTTGTGGTCTCTTGTGGTCCCTGTGGTCTCTTGTGGTCCTTGTGGTCTCTTGTGGTCTCTTGTGGTCCCTGTGGTCTCTTGTAGTCCGTGTGGTCTCTTGTGGTCCCTGTGGTCTCTTTTGGTCTCTTGTGGTCTCTTGTGGTCCCTGTGGTCTCTTGTAGTCCGTGTGGTCTCTTGTGGTCCCTGTGGTCTCTTTTGGTCTCTTGTGGTCCCTGTGGTCTCTTGTGGTCCGTGTGGTCTCTTGTGGTCTCTTGTGGTCTCTTGTGGTCCCTGTGGTCTCTTATGGTCCCTGTGGTCTCTTGTGGACCCAGTGGTCTCTTGTGGTCCCTGTGGTCTCTTGTGGTCTCTTGTGGTCCCTGTGGTCTCTTGTGGTCCCTGTGGTCTCTTGTGGTCTCTTGTG
>OZ023175.1:407500-505000 GCA_963678695.2 Diplodus puntazzo
AATTCTGAACCAGACCACTGCAGTTTGCTTGCAGGCAGGGAGGAGCACAGCATCACCTACCTGAGTCCTCAGCACCTGGAGGATCCCAAAGCTTATACACACCTTTTGTTCACTGATTTTAGGTCCGCTTTCAATACATTACAGCCTCATCTGCTCTAACAAAAATGACCCAGATAAATGTTAATCCTTTTATTATTAGGCGTTTTTATTCTTTCTTAACAGATAGAACCCAACCTGTCAGGATCAACGACTCACTTTGGGAATCCAGGTGCATCAGTACAGGTGCACCTCTGTGGAAGCTCACCGGTCCTGTTCACCTTTTTTTCACAAACGACTGCACCAATAGTCTCCCGACAACTTTTTTCTTAAATTCTCTGACGACACTGCCAGCCTCAGCCAGCTTCACCAGAACTCTGACCCGTCATTGTACTTCACGGGGTTAATACATTTGTTCAGTGTGACGAGAACTACCTCATCATTAACATGAAAAAAACTGAGGAGGTGGTGTTTGACCCTCGGTCGGTGGGGGATCATACTGCACTGTCCACACAGGGAGGAGGTCAACCAGGTCACATCTTACAGGTATCTGTCCACCTGGATGACCTCTTCAGCTGGAGTTATCACGTAGACTATGTGTGTTCCCTTTTACAGCGAAGGCTTTTTCTTTACTCAGACTGAGTGTGTTTAGTGTCAGCCAGAACAGCATGTTCTTATTTACCAGGCAGTGATGGAGAGTGTCATCAGGTGTGGGCTACCTGGTGTGACTTGTGGGCTACCTGGTGTGACTTGTGGGCTACCTGGTGTGACTTGTGGGCCACCTGGTGTTACTTGTGGGCCACCTGGTGTGACTTGTGGGCTACCTGGTGTGACTTGTGGGCCACCTGGTGTGACTTGCGGGCCACCTGGTGTTACTTGTGGGCTACCTGGTGTTACTTGTGGGGTACCTGGTGTGACTTGTGGGCTACCTGGTGTGACTTGTGGGCCACCTGGTGTGACTTGTGGGCCACCTGGTGTGACTTGTGGGCCACCTGGTGTGACTTGTGGGCCACCTGGACGGGACAGTGGACCTTCACTTTGCGTTACCTCAGTCACCGTCAGCGCAGGCTGACTCCTGAACGTCTGATGACGCCATTGGCCTCCTTCATTAACCTGCAGCGGTTTTTCCCCGTGGTTGAGTGATGAGGTGCCCGGTCAGCGCTGGCTGCAGGTGGTGGCATCCGGGCCAGGTGAAGTCGGGACTGCAGGTGCATCCCCGGGATGGGCCCGGGTCCTCAGCCAGCAGGATCATGTACCGGTTGAAGAGGGTTAAGGGACGTTGTAAAGAACCCCCAGTCGAATCGGTCTTGCGTCCGCGGCGCACCGCCTCTGTCCAGGACAGCTGGCTTCTTAGATCAGCTCGATTTGGTGTGGAGCTATGAACCGGGGCCTTGGGCCCGGTACTGATGCTGTCCCCTGGGTCATCAGTTGCCGACTTTGTGATGACCAGCACTGGTGAAGTGTCCAGGTCCAGTGCAGAAGTGATGGAGGTGCCCGCTGCCCCTGTGTCGCAGCCACACTCCTCCGTGCAGACGGGTGGACTGCAGTGTGCATCGAGGACAGCCGGGCCGAGACCACCGCGACGTCACGGAGGAGGGCGATGGATTTCTGACTCCAGGCGGTGGAAATCATCCGAAACTGTGAGTAAAGTGTACAGACAAGCGTAGCTACTGTCCACACACAGCCACCGTATCGTTTCAGAAGAAGACAGAACTTAAGTTCAGTGTCAGTAAGATGGTCACATTGAGTCCGCTCACATAGAAGATGTGGAGGTCTGATCGTCTTCCTCTCTCTGGTTGTTGCTCCTCTCAGCGCTGAAGATGGTCCAGTGGTTTCAGACGCCTGCCAGCGATGTGGAGGCGTGGGATCGACCCTCAGCTCAGTCAGCTAAAGGTAGGAGACACTTTGTGTTGTGTTTCAATGTGTTGTGCTCAATACAAAACCTGGAAAAACTTCAAACACGTTGCGTTCGCTTGTGGAATTTCCCTTCGACTGATTGCGACAGAGTGGATCCTGGAGGACACAGAGAGCAGGTGATAATAAAAGCCAGCTAGCAAGACTGGTTTCTTTTGTTTTCTTGGTCTTTGTTTGCAGGATTCCAGGTTTCCATTACTCTCCCTGCAGGTTGTTTGTGAGGCCGTCTGAAAACAGAACTTTAGGTCATCTCAAGATGTTTCCAACCAGCAGAACATCAGGAGAGGAATAGAACCAGCACACTGCTCAACATGCCGGCAGAACAACATGGTTATGATAACACACAGTCACAGCGACAGTAGAGCTGATAGTGTGGTGGTTAACGTACTGATGAAGGATGTTACAGTCATGGGTTCAAGACCAGGTGGAAATCCAATTGCTGCTTCTTTGCAGATTGTGGCTGATGTTTAGTTTCAGTTGTTGACACTTGTTAAGCACGCTGCTTCTAACTGCTACATGCTGCTTCTAACTGCTACACGCTGCTTCTAACTGCTACACGCTGCTTCTAACTGCTACATGCTGCTTCTAACTGCTACACGCTGCTTCTAACTGCTACATGCTGCTTCTAACTGCTGCACGCTGCTTCTAACTGCTACATGCTGCTTCTAACTGCTACACGCTGCTTCTAACTGCTACATGCTGCTTCTAACTGCTACATGCTGCTTCAGTGGTATGTTGCTGTTGCTGCAGAAGAGTAAACCACTCCTGACGAGCAGCAGCACGCCACTTGTGATGGAGTGGCATGATGCCAGTTGGTGGAACACAGCGGCATAATAACTAGGGGTGGGTAAAAATATCAATTCATCAATGCATTGCAATGCATTTTTTCCCAATTCAGTATCGATTCATTAAATCCTCTGAATCGATTCAGGCGAGCAGCAGCCCCAAACACCTGCTGTCCATCGCCGGATCTCTCGGTCCCGCCTCCAGCAGCAGGAAGCGCCTCGCCCGCGACATCGCTGGAGGGTCAGAGGGTGATGCGCCGCGGAAACACCGTCGGCGCTGCGGAGGCGGGTAGCCGATGTCTGACGCAGCGCTCTGTCGAGACTGTAAACTCCCGGTGCAGCCAGTCTCACCCTGGCACCCGGGTAGCACTCTCCTCCGGGGAGAGAGGGGGGTTCAACGTGTTACCCCCTCGCGTCTAGCCGGAGGGCGGAGGGACGCGGTCATGTCTGTTTATGTCAGACAAAAATGTACCTGCAGTCCCAGAAACAATGGCACTTTCACGGCTTAACTGTGGTTGCACTATTTTATATCTAAGCACATCGTGTGCCTTTGTTTACATTTCAATTCCAACTAGAACTTCCTAGAGCAGTGGTTCCCAAACTGTGGTACGCGTACTCCCAGGGGTACGCCACGTGACATAGGGGGTACGCGAAAAAATGCAAAAAAAACAACAAAAAAAAACATGGTTTGCAAAGAGCCTCATTAAATTTTTTAACTGGCGGATAAATAAGTGCCTGTTCACACACTGTCATGCATAGACATGTATAGGCTGCCCTCTAGTGGTCAGTGAATTAATTGCACTGCCAAAACAAACACGTTGCCTGCCGCCCGCTAACCACCGAAAATGGATAAATGGCTAAAAAGGATAAATTGCCAGAGGGACATCCACTGCTGCCACCAGTCAGCTAACGGTCAGAGGTGCACTTACCAGCGACAACAACCCACATTATTCCTAACCTTCAACGTCTACCTTTGACCGGGATGCTAGCGATGCACCTGTGGCTGGTCAAGCTGAGAGCATAGCCACGGACAGCGGTGAGGAGTCCGATGCAGAGCCTCCTGATGCGGGAAAGCATGCAGCGACGGGCAGAGGAACAGCCTCGTCAAAAAGGCGAAAATATGATAAGTGATTTTTGATGTGTTATATGCTGTGTGCGTGTGTGTGTGTGTGTGTGCGTGCGTGCGTGTGTGCGTGCGTGCGTGGTGATGGTGATGGTGGTGGTGGTGGTGGGGGGCTTACAGACGGGGTACAGGGCTGCAGGTCAGATGTCTGAAGGGGTACGTGGCTGTGAAAAGTTAGAAAAGATTTTCTAACTTTTTTTTTTAACTAAAAAATTATAAACAGGTACTCTAATGAATTATTTGTTTATTATTACTTATTACTGAATCGATATCGAAGCATTTAAATCAATATTGGATCGAATCGATATTGAATCGAATCGTGAGCTTCTTAACGATACCCAGCCCTAACAATAACACAACTGGCATCAGCCTGGACGTGAACAGGAGGGCGTCGGTGCATCAGAACTCCACACTGAACTACCTGCGGAGCAGCAACTGAACGCTCGTGTCAGCTTAGTTTTGCATATAATGAGCAAAACAGAGTCACACAGACGTGACAGTTAGATGATGTTTAAGACTTACAGCAGCCTGAGCTCTGTCAGACTTAGTTTTAGATCTTAAAAACGGAACTGAACACACACACACACACACACACTCACACTCACACACACACACACACACACCTCCTGCTGGGTGTGAGTCACTGTGTGTGTGTGTGTGTGTGTGTGTGTTGTTACCATGTAAACTGTGTTAGATGTTAAACTCGTGAGATCAAACTGGATTAAAGATGGTGGTTATGTTGTTGGTTATTTTGTGTTGCCACGGAAACGAAATAGTAGATGAAGATCAGACCCACCTTCATCAATCAATCAATCAATCAATCAATCAGAACTGAAGCATCAACACAAAGTGAACATTGAGGAGCTGCTCCGTCTGTTTGTTCTGTACACATGTTTAAATGATTCATGTTTGTCTTTGTTTTAGTCCAGATTAGATTAAAAATATAAATCAAAGTGACACTAAATAAACATTCATTCATTCAGTCAATATGCAGCTGAACAACTGCTGAACATCAACATCACCAGACTCCATTAAGAAATGTAGTGATTTTAAGAGTTGTTGAGTTAAAACAAACTTTCTAACGTAGTGAAACTGTGTCTCTGACAGATTGTAACTCATTGTGTCCTTGTTGTAAATTCAGCATTAAATCTTTCAGCTGCAGTTGTTTGTCTCCTTGTAAAAAGTGTCAGTTTGTGGCAGCATGTCTGTACCAGTCTGTCTGCTTCTGTGTCTAAAGTGCTAAAGTCCTGCCAACATTGATCAGCTGTTTGAACACACTGTTTACACTGATTTCACCATTTACACTCCATTTATGAAAGAAGAAACATGTTATTGATCTAAACATGTCACATGTTACAAAGACACTAAACAGGAACAATATCGGCTCCTTCTTTGTCCCCGTGGAGAAAGTCCCCAGACTCCCTTAACAAATGTGTCAGTTTAGTGAGTTGTTGAGTTGGAGACCATATAAACTCTGTGAAACTCTGTCTCTGACTCATTCTGCATTATTTGGACCTTCTTGTTAATTCTGCAAATGTTCCACATGAACTTCTTTCTGTCTTTGTGTAGAAACATGGAGTCTGATTCAGCCAGGTGACAGAACCTGATGGGTCACATTCTGATGTTCATTTATAGAATACAAACACACCCTCCATTAACACGGGAATCCCTCTGGTGACTCATGATCAGGAGTGTGTGTGTGTGTGTGTGTGTGTGTGTGTGTGTGTGAGAGCAGGGTGTGGCTCGACACTTGAAGCTGTGCCGGGTCGTCTCAGATTCTCAGAGTCAGTGTGAGTCTGCAGCTCTCAGGTGAACTCAGGTACGTCTGCTCTTCTTCTTCACATTTTCTTTGATCGTGTTCTGACAGGAAACAGAGTTTGGGTCGTTGTTCTGAGTCAGACGGGACGTAAACCAGAAGCAGAGACAGGAAGTGGCTGTGAAAGCTGAACTTTAAAGGCATCCTGCAGACAGACGGGCTCTGAGGTCCAGCTGTCGGTTCTGTTGCTGTGTGACGTTAGAATAGAACAGAATTACTTTATTGATCCCAGACTGGGAAATTATTTTGTCACAGCAGCAGTGAGTCCGCAAAAAAAAGAAAGAAAAAGAAAAATCACTCTGTATATAACATAAATAGAAAGCTAGATTTATACGCAGTGCAAACTGCACTATAAAGAATAATAATCTATACAACTATACCATAAATAAACTATTCCTATGAATGTGCAATAACAGAACCACAGGTAATATAAATATATAAATAGACTTAAAGGAACCTAGAATGTGCAGATGTAAAGGTGTTATAAACGGAGTAAAGACAGTAGAGAGGTCAGATCTGTCAGGCTGAGCTGCTGCGTGAAGCTTTTGGCAGGAAAGATTTCCTGTATGTTGTTAGACAGCGAAGCTGAAGCAGCTTTTTGGAGAAGGTGCTCTGCTGTCTGACCAGTGTGAGGTGGAGAGGGTTATCCAACATGGATAGCAGTTTTTTCAGTCGTTTAAACCGTTCAGTCAAACTTTATCGACACCGACAGAGAGGAACAGAACCGGCACACTGAGTCCAGTCACATCAGAGACGCGTTCACTTCCTGCTGCAGACTGTTTGTGTGTGTTTGGCGTGAGAAGCTTGACTCCGCCCACAAACACAGACCAGCTGTGGAAAGTAACTGAAACATTTACTCGAGGACTCAGAACTTTTTATACAGAGAGGTGATTCTGTGGTTCTGTTTGTTTCACTGAGGGTGTAACTGATCCATATATTTACATGCTGATCATCAATCACTGTTTTTATGATTGATGAAGAAAACTATTCAATTAAAAATGTAATCTGTAAAGTCACTAGTAACTGAAGTAATCAGGTAGATTCGGTACCTGAGTAAATGTACTTAGTTACATTCCATCACTGCGGTTTAAATGTAATGCAGGTTTTATAGTATCAGCTTAATAAAGTAAAGAATAAAGAATCATTGACGAGGAATCAGAAGTTTATTGATTTTATCTCTGCTGCTGCACTGGACAGAATAACAAGAACACGTGTTGAAAAGTAACTGAGTATTTGGGGGCGGAGCTGAGGAGGAGTCCCGCTGCAGAGTAACTTCCTGTTGTTGTCTTCTTGTCAGAACTCGTCCACCACACCTGTCACGTCTCCTCCTGCTGCATCCGACGTCTCAGAGGAGCGACATGGACGTGAGTCTCAGTTTGTCTCCATGTTTTCTGTCCTCATCACGTTCACAGCTGACGATCATCACGAGTTCTGCAGTCACGCTTTCACTCAAGTTTCAGGATCAAAGTGCTGCCTTAGTTATTTAGAGATTTCAAATTGAATTTCTTTAATTCAACTAGACAAACATTCATCTGGTGACAGAAACTGGAGGAAAGAAGCTGCAGTGGATCAATCAGACTGGACGAGTCGATTTAAGCATCACTGATCAAGTTGATTTGAAACATGGATGATTTATTAGTTATAAGTCGTCAACATTAAAGTCTGTTCAGCTACAAACGTTCAGTGACGGCAGCTGTGAGAGTGATGATTCACTCTGATTCATACGGACAATACACACACTGTGTACAGGGTGTGTGTGTGTGTGTGTGTGTGTGTGTGTGTGTGTGTGTGTGTAGCATTCATCTCTTAAACCAACAACTTCATACAGAACATTCCTGTTGAGTCCGTCACGAACACACACTGAACACACACTGAACACACACTGAACACACTGTGGGCCGTGCTGCCTTCAGGGACAGCTCGGACACTCAGGAACTGATCCACTGCAGGTTTAGTGTTCGCGAGCTGCTTTATCAGTCATCAGTACTTCTGTGCTCTTCTCTGGAGTTACAGGTCAGTTTGTGACGTCAGTTTGTCTGGAAAACGTTGTCAGCTCTGAAAAACAGCTTCAACATGAAGCAGATAAAAATGTGTACGAAACATCACAGCGTGAAAGAAATGAGACTTCATTCTACAGAAACGCGGCGGCATGTAAAGTGAACGCACTGCACATGAAAACAGACAGCTAATCAGCAAACATGCTAACATTAGCATGCTAACAGGCTAACAGTAACATGCTAACAGGTTGATGATAGCAGTAAAATGTTAGAGTTTGGTCACAGCTGGTGGACGTCAGAGGAACTGCAGTCACTTCCTGTATTGCTTCACTTCTTTCTTCTTCTCTGCAGTTGTCAGACGCTCTCGGCAGCGGTTGGCCCGCTGGTGGCAACAACCAATCAGGAGGGGCCGGTGGCTGGCCAGGTAACATCATCATCATCCTCACAGTCTAATTCTTTGTCTGCTGTTCTTTGAGATGTTTAAGCCCCTCTGAAGAACTTTAACGTTCTTATACCTTCCATATTTTCTGATGACATTAGTTTTAAACAGTGAGGTTCTTCATTCAGAGTGGATCAGTAGAACTTGAACCTGACGAGTGAAAACATTTAGAAACAAATTGAACAGAACAGTGTCAGTGAACAGAGGTCAGAGTCAAGTTATCTGAGCTTGGAGGCAGACGGGTGCAGTTCCATTGACGGCCTTGAAGTCTAGCAGCATCATCTGGAATCGGATGCGGGCCGCAACAGGAAGCAAGTGGAGGTCATGGAGGAGGCGGGTCACATGGGAGAACTTGTGTAGATTGTAAACGAGGCGCGCAACGGTTTAGTCACAGAGGCTGAGAGTCCAGCCAAGAGGGGGTACTGTAGTCCAGGCGGGAGATGACCAGCGCTTGGACCAGGAGTTGCGTTGTGTCCGTGACGTCCTGGACAGTGACTGACAGGTCCATGTGAGGGCAGTCTGTCCCGGGATGAAGAGGAGTTCAGGTTTACTCAGGTTGAGTTTGAGGTGATGAGCAGCTGTCCGAGCAGAGATGATGCAGACATTCAGAGATGAGCGTCACAACGTGGCTGTTGGAGGAGGACGAGGGGAAAGAGAGGAACAGTTGGTGTCGTTAGCAGAACAGTGGTCAGAGAATCCATGTGATGTGACTGCAGAGCCGAGTGATCTAGTGTTAGTGAAAACAGAACCGGTCCTGATACTGAGCCTTGAGGGACACCAGTTTCCAGAAAGCAGGGTTTGGACAAGGAGCCGTTCCAGGTGACCTGAAAGGTGCGATTTGTCAGGTATGATGTGAACCAGGTTAGAGCTGAGTCAGCGATGTTCAGAGTGGAGAGGAAGATTTGGTGGTCGACTGTCAAACACAGAAGAGTTGAGGAGAACGAGGACTGATGAGTGAGACAAGGTTCTGGAGCGACTCAGTCACTGTGAGGAGGCCCGTCTCAGTGGAGTGAGCAGTCCTGAAGCCTGAATGATTTGGGTCAAAGAGGTTGTCTTCTGAAAGATAGGAGGACAGCTGGTTGTAGACGGCACATTCCGTGTTTAAGAGAGGAATGAAAGAAGAGATGCAGGTCTGTAGTTTCAGATGTCAGCTGAGTCCAGGGTGGGTTTCAGTAGGAGTGGCTTTACTGTGGCTCTTTGGAAGGAGCTGGAGGCCTGAAGTGAGGGAGGAGTTGATCGCAGTGGGGAGGAATGGCAGGATGTTGTGAGAGATGTCTTGGAGAAAGGAGGAGGGAATTGGGTCCAGAGAACAGGTGGTGGCCCGGTTAGACGTCACTAGTGTGAGAACATCTTCAGCGGAGAGAGGGCTGAAGCAGGGGAGGCCATCGGAGGTGAGGGTCGGGGAAGGTACTTACTGGATGGAAATTGGAGTAAATGAGGAGCTGATGTCTTTCACTTTCTTGGTAAAATAAGTTGCAAAGTCATCAGCAGTGAGGGAGGAAGGAGGAGGAGGGGAGAAGAGAACAAGGAGAATATTTTCCTGGGGTTGGAGGCAGAGGAGTTGATCTTTGATAAGATTTGGCTGCTGATACCGTCGAGGTGAAGTCAGAGAGGAGGTGGTGGTAGTGGGCAAGGTCATCAGGATGATTCTCTCTACTGCTCATAGCACCAATCTGTTGGTTCTCAGAGATTCAGACAGGCAGGAGGAGGAGAGAAGATCAGCTGGCCGGGAGGTGAGAGGACAGAGAGCGTCTAAAGAGGAGGAGAGGGAGGATAACAGTGTGGAATTCAAGTGCAGATTTGGGTAGGTGGTCCAAAGGAAGGACCTGGCAGGATGAGAGGGCAGCTGGAGTGGCAGTGTTTTCTGGGGTGATCCAGGTCTCTGTAAGGGCCAGGAAGTGGAGAGTCCACCTTCTTGACTGCAGACTGGCAGTTCCATAGACCCCCCCCAGTACTTCAAGTCCAGTACTGGTGGAGAGTGATGGGAAGGAGAGATTGGCTGGATTACAGCCTCCAGCAATGTGTCTCCAGTGAAATCTTCTGCAGTTTGATGTCCTGACTGGGATTGGGTAAATTTCATGGTTTTGATTGGCGAGTTACTTTGACTTCCTATATAGACTCCTGCAGAGAGACTCCCTAAGTCAGGCATGTCCAAACTATTCCACAAAGGGCCGGGTGGCTGCAGGTTTTCTTTTCAACCAAGCAGCAGAACACCAGACCTGACTCATTTAATCAACTGATCACAGTCTTCAAAAAGTTGATTGGTCAAACTGTGTGCTCTTGAGTGGCTGGAACAAAACCTGCAGCCACACGGTCCCTTGTGGAATAGTTTGGACATGCCTGCCCTAAGTCTTCGTTCAGCTTTCTTTCTCCTGACGCTGTAGTGATCAGCCCGTATGTGCTAGATTTACTTCATGCTGACTTGGCTCCGCCCTGCAATCAAGCCTATTGGTCACAGCTGACTTGGGCAAAACTACCTGAAACACTCAGTTTCAACACATTTTTCCCAAAAAGTGTCTAGACAAGATTACATATTACAGCTAACCTTCCTCAGAGAATGCCAACAGTAGATCTACAATTCCCTCTGACTCACCAGCAGCAATTTCACAGCTTCTCTTTCCTGGACTAAATGTATCTGAACAGGTGAGCACCGGCTGCTACTTTTATGCAGACTTGACTCCACCCTGCAATCAAGCCTATTGGTCACAGCTTACTTGAGCAAAACTACCTGTTAACACTCAGTTTCAACAGTAGATAAAGACAGAATGTGTCTGTGTCAACACCAGGTCAACCTGCTAACCCCACCTGGCCCGGAGGTCAACCTGCTAACCCCACTTGGCCCGGAGGTCAACCTGCTAACCCCACTTGGCCTGGAGGTCAGCCTGGAGGTCAGCCTTCTAACCCCACTTGGCCTGGAGGTCAACCTGGAGGTCAGCCCGGAGGCCAGCCCGGAGGTCAACCCACATGGCCCGCCCAACCCAGCCAACCCGGCCATCCAGGTCAGCCCAGTGCACCAGGATGGCCCAGTCCTTCTACAGGACCTCAAACTGCCCCCCAACAAAGTCTGGTGAGATGGAGTCATGGATTGAAGGATGGATGTTTGATTGGATGGATGGATGGATGGATGGATGGATGGATGGATAGGTGGGTGGGTGGTTGGGTGGTTGGTTGGATGGATGGAAGGGTGGATGGGTGGTTGGTTGGATAGATGGATGGGTGGATGGGTGGATGGATGGGTGGATGGATGGATGGATGGGTGGATGGATGGAGATAATGGTTATTTCCTTCTTGACAGACAATTCCATTCAATCAGTCTCTGCCCAATGGAGTTTATGATAAACTGCTCATCACCATCGGTGGAACCATCAAACCCAACGCTAAGAAGTCAGTTCTGACACTTTGACATTTGTGATAAATGGATTTGATTTGGGTCATTGTTGCTTTTAAAGTGCATATAAATCGTGTGAACCGTCTGCAGAGGTAACTTCCTCCTGACTTTTTAGGATCACAATGGATATTTGCAAAGCCGGTGACATCGCTTTCCACTTCAACCCTCGCTTCGACGAGGACCACAAGAAGGTGATCGTCTGCAACAGCTGCATCGGCAACAAGTGGGGAAGAGAGGAGAGGTCGAGCAACTTCCCCTTTGTGCCGGGACAGCAGTTTGAGGTGAGATCTTTGATCTATACCACTAAGAACAATCTCATCCAAGTCCATGTTTGTTGGACACTCAGGTGTCAGAGCGCCCTCTGCAGGGCCAGTCTGGGAACATGTGAGCGGGTTGATGACAGTCTGTGGTTTTGTGGTTGTAGATGAAGATCCTCTGCACCAACAGTGGATTTAAGGTGGCCGTCAACAACTCTCACCTGCTGGAGTTCAAACACCGGATCAGGGACCTGAGATCCATCAACAGGATTGAAATGTACTACGACTTGTCCCTGTCCAGGGTCACCATGGAGACTCTACCCTGAGGCAGATCCACCACAGATCTAAGGGGGTGTGGGTTCAGAATTATATCTAGAATAGATCTACAGAATGTTGTTGGTGGATCCACAGTAGATTCTCCCTAGAACCAAAAGAGATCCGTCATGGATCCTGTAGGTTTACAGTTATTCACTTTATATCCAGAGAAGATAATCATTGTAGAAGATCGTCAGTAGATCTTCAGTGGATCCAAACGATATCCTGATTTGATCTGTAGAGGGTTCTTAGTGAGGTGAGAATAAAAAAATCCACAGAAGGTTCTCAGTGGATCCTTCAAGATTTCTTTTGTTTGACTCATTTTAATAAAGGTTCCATCTTAATTATCCTGGAGTTTGTTTGTGTTTGTATCCGTGCAGCAAGAAAGGAAAAAACCCTGACCTCTGACTCCTTGAATTGATTGAATTTCATGCGGACAATCATCCTGATCAATGATAAATCAATAACCCTGTTCTCATTTTCTCGGTTCTTCTGGTTCTCTGTGGTCATTTTGGTTCTTCTACTTCAAATCACTCTGATCAATAAACCTGCTCTGATCATACCTTGACAATCATGACTCTCTGGGTTCTTCTGGTTCTGTCAGATCTCCTGGTCCTGATCCGACTCAGGCTCCTCAGAGGATGAACCTCAGACTGGATGTTATCTGATGTGAACAGTCTGTGGTTGGGGTGAGAACATTCCTTTCGCAGACATCACTTTCTCTGCAGAGCCTCGATGGAGGGGGGCGATGCACCGGTGATGTGTTGGGCAGTTTTCAGCACCCTCTGCAGTGCTTTTCGGTCAGACAGGGAGCAGTTGCCATACCAAACTGTGACACAGTTGGTAAGGATGCTCTCTATGGTGCAGTGGTAGAAGTTCACCAGAATCAGAGGAGACAGATGGACGTTCTTTAGTCTCCTCAGGAAGGAGAGACGCTGGTGAGCCTTCTTGATCAGGGCGGAGGTGTTGAGGGTCCAAGAGAGGTCCTCGGAGATGTGGACACCCAGAAACTTGAAGCTGGTGACATGCTCAACCTCTGTTCCATTGATACGGATGGGGGTGTGCGTGCCATGGTTTGACTTTCTGTAGTCCACAATGAGCTCTTTGGTCTTCTTGGTGTTGAGAGCCAAGGTGTTCTTAACGCACCACGCTGTTAGGTGCTGGAACTCATCCCTGTAGGCCGACTCATCGTTTTTGCTGATGAGATCGATCATTGTTGTGTTGTCTGTAAACTTAACAATGGCGTTTGAACCATGTCCAGGAGTGCAGTCACAGGTGAAGATGGAGTAAAAGAGGGGGCTCAGCACACATCCTTGTGGAACGCCAGTGTTCAGGATGAGGGTTTAAGAGCGGTGGTCTAACCTGACAGACTGTGGTCTGTTGGTTAGGAAGTCCAGAATCCAGTTGCAGAGGGAGGTATTGATGCCGAGGTCACTGAGTTTGGTGATCAGTTTGGAGTCGATGATGGTGTTGAATGCTGAACTGAAGTCGATGAATAGCACGTATGTGTTACCATTGTCGAGGTGTGAGGGCGGAGTGAAGCGCCGTAGAGATGGCATCTTCTGTACACCTGTTCTGGCGGTAGGGGTCCGGTGTGGGTGGTAGACTGGTTTTGAGGTGATAACAAACAAGTCAACTGATGGAAAATCAAAATATAGGTTTAAGAATAATGGCTGATGTGTATTTTTTGGGACATTTTCCAGTTTAAACCAGCGTCAGCGTCCTCTGGAGGACGAACTGTGAAGTTAGTGAGTCTTCACTGAATGTGACATCTCAAAAACCACACAACCAACATTAGTTAAAGAAAGAGACAAATATTTGAAACATTCTGGAAAAAAACGACTTCCTGTTATTAATCTGACGACTTTTTAATGACAACATGTTGTGAAGTTTCTTCAGAGTCTCTGATGTTCAGGACTCGTCTCGGCTCCGTCCAGTGAAACATGAGACGATACTGAAGCTCACAAAACACATCGTCTACAAAATGATGACAGAAACTCAGAGAGACAAACTCTGAACATCCAGGAGTCAAAACTGGAGTTCAGCTGGAGGATCGAGAAGATCTGAAGAGTTAGAGGAAGTTTCAAAATGATTTATAAAAGAAATCCATGAGGTGAAGCTGCACGTCGAAGAGACGACAGAGAACAGCTGATTTATTTTTAATCTGCAGACGATTCTGATTCTGTTTTATCAAATCACATAAAATCGGATCCTGAGCTGCAGTTCTGATTCCACAACTGAGCTAACTGAGCTAACTGAGCTAACCGAGCTAACAGTAGCTACAGTCATGGATGTATAAACATAACACAGTTAGCAGCAGCTAGCAGTCACTCTGTAATATGCTGCCTTCTGTTGGAGTATAAATCCAACAGGTGGCCAATTTTCACATACTGCACCTTTAATTAAAGTGACTTTGATTTAACATGAAACATGTAAAATACATTTAATATGAAAAAGATAAAATCTGTTTGTTTCATTTCACAGGATTATTTTAATCCTCAGTGATCAAAATATAAAACTTCTAATTTTCTTTGTTTCACTGAAAGGTGAATAAAGCTGTCAGATAAATGTAATGGAGTAAAAGTACAGTAGAGTAGAAGAATGGAGCGTCAGAACCAGACAGAACTTGTTCTGGAGAATCATCGACGGTTAAAGTCTCAGAAAACAGGATTTTATTGGAGTTCAAACTTTTTTATGGCAACAGAGAAACATTCACTCTTTAAAACAGAAGAAACAAAGTTCTCACGATCAGATCCGTTTGATCCGACCCGTCTCTCAGTTCTGAACCAGTCGGTCCAGTCTCTGTTTTGTTGTCCAACGTGAAATGAGTATTTATCACATCACAGCGACAGCAGAGTTCAGGAGTCCGATTCTCTCCTCGTCTCATCGATCAATAAAAGAAAATCAAAACCAAATTTAAAAAATAAATGCCGACAGTTTCCCTTTGTGGTGAGCAGAGAGACAGACGGCTGGCAGACAGACGGCTGGCAGACAGACGGGCTGGCAGACAGACGGCTGGCAGACAGACGGCTGGCAGACAGACGGCTGGCAGACAGACGGCTGGCAGACAGACGGCTGGCAGACAGACGGCTGGCAGACAGACGGGCTGGCAGACAGACGGCTGGCAGACAGACGGCTGGCAGACAGACGGCTGGCAGACAGACGGCTGACAGACAGACGGGCTGGCAGACAGACGGCTGGCAGACAGACGGCTGGCAGACAGACGGGCTGGCAGACAGACGGCTGGCAGACAGACGGCTGGCAGACAGACGGCTGGCAGACAGACGGCTGGCAGGTGAGAAGAGTCTGACATTTTAACACCTCGCTCTTCGTTATAAGCAGCAGATAAACGTGATAAATGGTTTATAACAGCTTCTTATTATATAATGAAGTTTTTGTATCATAAATAAACGTCTGTTGGATGTTTGATCGTCAGTGTTGATCAGTTTTATTGCTTCACCTACAGATTGAATATTAATGATCTCTCGTTAAGATTTTCATTGCCTTCTGTGAACTATGTGTATATGACAATAAAACATCTTGAATCTTGAAGTCATATTTTAAAGACTTGAAAACATTCAAGCTCTTTCAAGGATTTCCAGCACCGCAGGATGTTTGTTCTGACGTCTCGTATCCGTCCCGATCGGTTCCCGTACATTGATTATCTGCTGAATCAATACTCACTGTGCTGATCAATAACACTCACTGATTGTCTGCATCAACGGACAAAGAAGGTTCTGATCTGATCCGGACGTCTCAGAGTTCTAACTGTTTAACACAGATTACAGTTAGATTATAAACCATTTATTACATGATTATTGATTATTAACCACAAATAAAGAGACTGAGCGAGATTCAGTGTGTGTGTGTGTGTGTGTGTGTGTGTGTGTGTGTGTGTGTCATTGGATGTTAATAACACTTGAATTAAATTAGATCAAATCAATACAACACAGATGTGTTTATGTGTCTGGTACCTAGACTCTAGTGAACCTGGACTCTAGTGAACCTGGACTCTAGTGAACCTGGACTCTAGTGAACCTGGACTCAGTTGAAGGAGCCTGATTCATCTGAGTTTGATTCATAATCCTGATCTTCTGACCTGCCAGCCTGACCTCTGACCTCTGACATCAGTCCAGTCTGCTCCAAAACCAGCTCATAGTCCAAGACCTCCAGCAGTTCCAGCCCAGTCCAGAACGGTCCATGTCCCATGGTCCTGGTACCAGTTCCTGTCTGGTAAGATCAGCGCTGCCCGGTGTACGCTCTGAACCAGGAAGTGACGGAGGCAGCAGCAGATGAGATCATCCCTCCAGTGTTAGCAGACGGCTGGGACACCTGCAAGGCACTCTGGGAAAGATCCATGGACTTGAAGAGGAGAAGAAGAAGAAGAAGAAGAAAATGAAGAAGAAGAAGGAGTTGTTACTGTTTCTGATGACATCAGACCTGACACTGAACGTCACTGAACCCTCTGGATTCATTCATATGTTCATTTCTGTGTGATTGGCTCTGAGTGACAACGCCCTCGTTCCTACCTGTGATGGGATGTCACAGAACCGTGGACTGGGCACCGTCTCCCAGTCCGTCCCCAAGTCCGTCTCCTCGTCTGTCACCGCCTCGTCTCCGCTCTCCTCCGCCGGCCCCGCTGCCTCCGGCTCTACGAACTCCATCGACTCCTCCAGGTCAGCGCTCACTTCGAAGGGACCGGTCCTGGACCAGAACCAGAACCAGAGAGTGGTCAAATACATACCTAACAGCTGCAGGTAAACGTCTGAGTTTACACAGACAGACAGGTGTGTCTCACCTGCCCAGGTTGTCATTGTCAGGGGAAACCAGGAACATGATGTTCCTCAGAGTGTGATGGGGGTGGAGCTTCTCACTGTCCACATGCTGTCCACACACACACACACACACACACACACACACACACACACACACACTCAGTTATGGCATGATTCTTGTTTTACTAAATTCTTATTGGACAAAATCATGTGACATCATCTTTTCCAACAGAGCCCCAAAAACCAGAGAGAGAGAGAGTGTGTGTGTGTGTGTGTGTGTGTGTGTGTGTGTGTGTGTGTGTGTGTGTGTGTGTCTCACCTGGGAGAAGCACAGGTGCAGGATGTTGGTGTTGAGTTTGCTCAGAGCTCTGGTGAAGCGGTACCGGCTCAGGTTCTCTCCACAGAACTCACTGAGGATCAAACATGAGATACGTTAACGAGGCGGCGCTCTGGTTTCCTGACGCCGTCCTGTCAGTGAAGGCAGCAGCAGGTGTGTCTGTCTCACCTGTTGCAGAGCTTCTTGGGCAGGTTGATGTCCAGGATGTGAGACAGGATGGTGACGAGCTGCGTGGCGTAACAGAGGGCGGCGCTGATGGTGTGAGCCGGGTTGATGTGGTCCAGCTCTGCAGAGGTCAGAGGTCACGCAGACAGGAAGTCAGTTTACCACTTTAGCATTAGTACTTTTACTGCAAGTATCCGAGTATTTCCTCCTCACCTGGGCCCTGATTGGTGCTCTTCTCCTCCACCCAGCTGTAGTAGGCGGAGCAGTCTCCGTTGCTGGGCAGGGTGACGGGGGGGCCCGTGATGCTGATGCTGGTCTCTCCGTTCTGGTCGTCCCAGATCCAGCGCCCCGACAGGTAGGTGGTCCTCCGAGCTTCGGCCAGCTCGCTCACCGTGCTCGACGTCAACGCCGGGTCGCACTCCGCCACCACGTCGGCGGGGTCTCTGGGGGACAGACGCAGGGGCAGAGGACGCTTCAGTACAAGGACGGAACAGAACAGCGATAGACGGCGACGGACGTGAGCGGCCTCACGTCACCGTCCCGCCTCCACAACGACCACGTCACACTGAAACCAGCGACGTGACGTCAGCCGCTGTAAACTTCACGATTTCATTTACCTCGTAAAGAATGAAGGACAGTAAGAGACAAGGTGAGTCTTCAGGTTGTCCTCAGAGAGGATGTGTGTCACCTCATCACAGGTGAGTTAGTGATGTCACTGAGTGAATGACAGGTGAGCCCACTGTGTCTGAAAACGAGTCTTTGTAAAGCTGAACTACAGTTTTCACTGTGAATAAATAAAACGGCTGTTTTTAGAATGGAGTTTGGTTGAGCGGGGAGTCAGTGGACAGAGCTGCTCCTGCTGACGTCACGTCTTCACCTGCTCTACACTCCTCTTAGTAAACAGTAATCAGATTACTGTAAAGACTCAAGTACATGTAACAAGGCACCTGTGTGTCAGGCCGGTCCACTGAGACGGAACCGTCTCTCTCTCTCTCTCTCTCTCTCTCGCTCAAACTCTGTCAAACTGACAGTAGCAGAAGTCACATTTTCTGTCCGAGAGGTTCTGGAGAACAAAGAACATGATTGGCTGCTGTCAGACGTACAGCGGGTCACGGTTCTGAAGCAGCTGTTAGTTCAGACTGAGATTTAAATGATATTTCATCAGGAGGAAGTCTTCTTCACCTCAACGACTACGAGCTTGTCGCTCCTCCCTGCCGGCGTCAGGTGGACACACCCCCTCACCTGTGCTGGGCCTCACCTGCTGCCCTGCTTCTCCTCCTGCGTGGGGAACATGTGCGTGGTGAGCTCCAGGATGTGTTCTCGTCTCAGAGCGGCCAGCTGACTCAGCCGGCTCGTCAGCTCGCGGCTGCGTCTCTCCAGCAGCTCCCCCAGACGGCGGTTGTGACGCTCGATCTTGTCCCGTTTCTCCTGGTGACGTCCGGCCCGGCGCTGCAGCCGCTGACTCTCCTCCTGAGAGCGCAGGAGCAGCTCCTTATCTGCAGGAGGAGGAGGAGACATGCATCATGTTCCTCTGTGTTCGGACACATGAACACATCACGTTGAACCCTGCAGACACTCACCGCTCTTCATCTCATCGTTGCCCCCGGCGACCGCCTCCTTCAGCTGCTCGATCTTCATCTTACAGGACATGATCTTCCATTTCTGGAGGAAACAGTCCGTCAGTGTTCTGAGATCAGTTATCATGTCAAATATAAACACTTTCTACTAAACACAGTCGCCTGTTCCGTCATCACTGGACTCAAAGGTTGAATCCACATTGTAACTCAAACCTTCAGTTGGAACAGCGACACTTAAAGATGTCAAATATTTTACTTTGAAGATCAGCAGAATGCAACAGTTTGGAAATCTAATCAGTAAATCGTGAAAAAAGTCTTTTGAATTGAGTGGAAACATAAAACGACCTGCAACTTCAACTTTTAATTTAATAAATGTGAAAAAAGTGCAGAGAGTGTTCAGCAGCACTGAGACGTCTTCTCTGAGCTCAGGCAAGTTTGTCACGGCTTCTCTTCAAAGGTCCGACTCTGACGATAACTCAGGTGAACACAGTCGTCCGTCGTGGTTTCAAGCGGTTCGGACTGAACAACTGAACTCACCATCTCGTCCGCCTGCAGCTTCCTGTCCATGGACCGGATCACTCTGAGGACACAGTTCACACGAGTCAGCGAGACAGACAAACATGTGGACACGTCTGATCTGACCTGCCTGATGTTTCACCTGTGCTGCAGCTGGTCCTTCTCCTCCTGCAGCTTCTTCAGTCGCTCCAACTTTTCAATATACCTGCAAACACAAACATCACAATTAATTCAGACTGATTAAAGTTCAGCGTGTGTGTGTGTGTGTGTGTGTGTGTGTGTGTGTGCTGCTCTGAACCAGCTGCTCACATCAAACTATGAGGTCAAAGTTATTCTGGGTTTTCACGTGTTGTGTAACTGCAGCACACACACACACAGCAGATATCACTCAGGAGGGTTAGCTAGCTGCTAATGCTAACTAGCACAAACTGATGATGACTCAGTGTAGCTTATTACACTGATCACTTATCAGTAACTAATATTGAATATCCCTTTATCAGTGTAGCGGTACAACTCTTGTTTTTCAGATTTTACTGAATCTGCCCGTTTGTCAATCTGACGTTAGCAAGAGAATCATTTAAAAACACACAATTGAAGCTTAAGTTGGATTTTACAGAAGACAAATAAAAGTTCAAAACACAAAATATGTAATTTTTTTTATCAGCATGAAGCCCTTTTTAATTCGGCATGTGTGTTTTATACTTATGAGCAATACAGTGGACGTGGAGCCGGCCTTTGGACCGGTCCACCTGTCAGTCCCGCTCCTAACTTCCAGCGGAACGTCTGCGCTCCGTCGTTAATAAAGATACGTAAATAAATAAGAAACTGGTGGAAATGTTGGTATCAGTGTTCCTTCAATAAACTAATACTGGTGCCGAACTGTAAAGCATGCTTTTGATTCTTATTCCAACAAGTTATAAAACCTGTTTGCACTTTGTGTTTGCGGAAAAAATAAGGCCGCTGTAAAAATACCAAATATGGCTATGAAGTCTGGCATTAAGAGTGACAAAGCAGCTTAAGTGATATCTAGAGGATCCAGTCCCAAACCTTTCAGTGTTCCTCCCGTCGAAGTACACGAAGTCCCCGGCCTGGACGCACCGGGCACAGGTCAGCCTGCGGCGGGACGTGCTGCACAGGGGGCACCGCTCCACCGCCACGTACAGACCCTCCGCGTCGTCCACCGACTCCACCATCACACAGCCCGGGGTGGAGTGGGCCGGATGGGGGTGACAGGGACGGAGAGGCGGCCTCCCCCCTGAGGCAGGACCGGAGGATGAAGCAGCCCGGTCCGGGCCGAGCGGTGGGAGTCCCGCGGAGGACGCCATGGAGGAGGAGTGCTAAGAGCTAACTAAGCTAACCAGCTAATCTAACGTAAACGCTAGCTTTACAAAGCTAGCACAAAGTAGCCGCAGGACTCGGCGCTCTCTACCGCTCCACGAGGCTGCAGTGACGGCCGAGTGTCGTCCTGTTCCCCGCTGTCATGTTCTAAAAGCTCCGCGGGCCGAGAACACTCCGATGTTTTTGTTTTGAAGAGCAGACGAGTCCGCCACTTCCTGTAGTGACGTCACGCTGTGGGCGGAGTCGAGGAACCACCGCAGCTTCAACAACAACATCATCAACCACACACACACACACACACACACACACACACAGAGTCATCAGTGTAGAACTATGGATCAGCTGATCAGGACAACGAGCCCACAGATCAGAACCTCTGAAGGAGTTCTGGTCCATCAGGTTCTGGCTGTGTGAGGCGGTCCTGTGGTCATTCTGAGTTTAAGTCATCAATATTAAAGTTAAATAAACTTCACAATGTGAAATGTGAACGTGTGAATCAGGAGTCGAGTTTTCTGTGCAGCCATTTTGAAACACTGACTTTTATTATCAGTCAGGACGGAGAACATTGAACACAGACTGGAACACAAACAGCTGACTCATCGATCAACAACAACACAAAATAAACTCATTCCATCTTATTTACATGTGAACAGGAAGTGACATCACAGGCCGGGTCACTGTTTCCTGAAGCCTCTCAGGATGGGATAAATGTTCTCAAAGGCCTCGTAGATCTCAGCTCGTTCTTTCGCTCCTGGAAATCAACATGTGGCCTTTTAATGATCACAGCGTTATTAATGAAGGAGCTGATGGATCAATACACCAGAGAATCACCTGGATTCATACAGATGAAAACATGTTCTAGAAATCATCTCAGAATTGACAAACTGTATGTAAGATTGAAACATTATGAAACAACGTCTCAGTCACAAGATGTTTGTTTTATGATTATAAGATTCTGACTTCGATATTTATATTTCAGAATTACAAAAAAAGGATCATATAATTCATCCTTTCACAAAATGACATCACAGGAGTGTAACTGCTGGAGATTCGTATTTCATAATCAGGAAAAAAATCCTTTAATTTGCAGATTAATCAAAATCTAAAGTTACGTGATAACTATAAATACTTTTCTATCAAAATTCTGAGTAAAGATCTGACCGAAACATTTAGGCCCCGCCCACACGGAAATGCTCTTTGGTGTAAACGCACATGTTTTGGCCGATCGTCCACACGGATCCTGAAAACACACTTTTTTTAAAGCTGGTCTCACGGTGGAGGAATACGAAAATGCATCCCTTGCAAGACGGAGGAAAAAAAGATTGTTTTCGTACGTGTGGACGAGCCCTCAGTAACTGTGAGAAGTATTTCCTCTATGTTAATTATGCTCAACACTATCAAATGTCCGTTAGCATTTAGCTAAAATATCAGTTAGCTACATTGGAACATTATTAAAGTTTTCACATGAGACATTCAGTCACAGTCACCTCGATCGCTGTTCAGTCGGTGACACGTTGAACAAATAAAGTTGCAGAGAGGAATTTAAATGTAGTTTTCAGTGTTCGCTGTCACTTTATGACCATGTTGAGTTTTATTACCAGTCAGAACGACTTTCCCCGACACGAAGATGAGCAGGACGATGCGCGGCTTCACCATGCGGTAGATGAGTCCTGGAAACAGCTCCGGTTCATAACTGAGGCATCAAACACACAAAGATCCGTCAGCTGCTCCACGTCAACATTTAATGATTAAAACGGTCAGAATAAACTGGCTGATTACAGGAAGTGTTTATAAAAACTCACGTTATTAATCATGTCTTAGGTGACAAAAGCTAACTTAGCTAACACGATGCTAACAGGAACCAGAAACAACTACGAGAACTTTGTGATGACATTTATCAGCCTTCACCTGCTGGAGACAAAACAAAATGATGTCAGCTGATGCAACAAGCTACGACAGCTTCCTCCATTTTGGACCCTCGAGCTGTCCGTCCAATCAAACATCAGCTCTGTAGGGACGACGGGATCGCGCCTCGTTTCAACCCCCCCAGCGTTCGTCATTAACATCGTCACCTGATGCACTGCAGCCCAAAATGACTTTTTCCTCATAAGCTTACACACAATTTTATCTCTCTTCGAGTTAGCCCGGCGCTAAACAGGAAGTCTCTGTGAAAGCGCTCTGTCGGCAGCACGAAGTGGAGATCTGAGTATTTACACATCTGGGAAGTTGAGATTTTTAGCTCCAAAACCCGACTATGCTAACTTCCTGTGACACACAGTGTACACAGTCTGCCTGAAGAAGCTAACTAGTAACTAGCTAACAGTCAACATCGAGAATTCAAGGGTGGAGTTTCATTTACCTCAAGAGTCAAGAGTTGCTGTGCTCTCAAAATCAAGCTCTGAGTTCTCGGTTGACCAAAGTTCAACACAACAGAGCGAGGCTAGCAGATTCCCCCTGCATCCAGTCTTTGTGCTAAGCTAGGCTAACAGTGTGTGTGTGTGTGTGTGTGTGTGTGTGTACCTGCTGAACTGCTGGTGTGTGAGGACCAGTCCCTCCAGTCTGATGGGGAAACACACGTCGCAGCTGGCCACCATGTTCTGGATCTTAAAGTCCAGGAAGCGGGCGGGGAAGCCCAGCTTCTGCACCACCCGGGCGTACTTCCTGGCTGCCAGGCGTGACTGCTCCTCACTGCGCGGGAGAGGAGGGTTACTGAAGGCTGTAGCTGATCCACAGATTGAACCTGGAAATGATTAATTACTAATTAATTAATTAATTAATTAATAAAGGACAGACCTCTTGGCTCCCGTACAGACCATCTTCCCAGAACTGAAGATCAGCGCCGTGGTTCTTGGCTCTCTGATCCTCATGATGACCGCCGCGAAACGCTGAAATACACGAAGTGAACTGAACGATGTCGGAAGCATCTGACACTAATTATTATTAATTACATCGATTAAAGTCTGTGAAGTCTTTTAAACAGACTGATGCAGTGACGTCTGGACTCCGTACCTTCGGGTTGTACTCTGCGTTTCTGGCCTGCAGGGCGATGAACTTCAGATCCAGCGGACAGCCGAGGTTCACTGTGGAGACGATGTTCCTGCACACACAACAAGGTACCAGTACTACAGAGGAAGTACCAGTGCTACAGAGGAAGTACCAGTGCTACAGAGGAAGTACCAGTAATGCAGAGGAAGTACCAGTGCTACAGAGGAAGTATCGGTACT
The DNA here is from genome assembly GCA_963678695.2 of Diplodus puntazzo. Taxonomy (NCBI): domain Eukaryota; kingdom Metazoa; phylum Chordata; class Actinopteri; order Spariformes; family Sparidae; genus Diplodus; species Diplodus puntazzo. Next base: position 431,503 of record OZ023175.1, read on the forward strand.
ACAGAGGAAGTACCGGTACTACACAGGAAGTACCAGTACTACAGTACAACAGAGGAAGTACCAGTGCTACAGAGGAAGTACCAGTATAACAGAGGAAGTACCAGTGCTACAGAGGAAGTACCAGTGCTACAGAGGAAGCAACGGTACTACAGAGGAAGTACCGGTACTACACAGGAAGTACCAGTACTACAGTACAACAGAGGAAGTACCAGTGCTACAGAGGAAGTACCAGTATAACAGAGGAAGTACCAGTGCTACAGAGGAAGTACCAGTGCTACAGAGGAAGTACCGGTACTACAGAGGAAGTACCAGTATTACAGTACAACAGAGGAAGTACCAGTGCTACAGAGGAAGTACCAGTATAACAGAGGAAGCACCAGTGCTACAGAGGAAGCACCAGTGCTACAGAGGAAGTACCAGTGCTACAGAGGAAGTACAAGTACTACAATACTACAGAGGAAGTACCAGTGCTACAGAGGAAGTACCAGTACTACAGTACTACAGAGGAAGTACCAGTGCTACAGAGGAAGTACCAGTGCTACAGAGGAAGTACCAGTACTACAGTACTACAGAGGAAGTACCAGTAGTGCTCAGTAACTCACTGTAACTGTGGGATGATCCCTGACCTCTCAGTCACAGGGGTCATGGGGGTCATGGGGGTCATAGGGGTCATGGGGCAGAAGGGGGAGGCCCCTATCCCCAACATGGAAGCCCCCTGTTGGGGGTCAGCTGCTGCTGCTGCTGCTGTGGAATCCTGGGAGTTGTAGTCCAGATGGATGCCGCTGTCCTGAGACACGTCCAGAGCTGCAGTCTGAGTCTCTGAGCAGGAAGTTAATTTCATTTTATTCTCTGATTAACTGACTGACCGTCACATGTTCTGATCCAGTTTACAGATGTTTGTTTGTTTTTTCCTGACTTTTAAAAATAAAAGAACTCTCCTTTAAAATACATCATCGGTTTTATTAATACATTAAAGGTGCACTATACACCTTTGTTGACGGGGCTGTAAACAGGACAGAGTTTAACTGTAGAGTGTTGATGTTTGTGTTTGTTGACTTAAACAAAAGAGCACAAAGTCAGATTGTATCATCAGCTGAAATCCAGAATAGGATCCTGACATATAGGCCCTTCTAAAGGAGAAAAAGAGGGCCTTTAGGTCAGGAAACAAGGAGGAGCTGAAGGCTGTGCAGAAGGAGCTGAGGAAGAAGATCAGAGAGGGGAAGAACAGCTACAGGAGGAAGATGGAGAACCAGCTGCAGCAGAGAAACATCAGTGGAGTCTGGAAAAGCCTGAAAACAATCTCAGGGTAGAGGACTCCAGACTCCCAGGCTGCGGGGGATCAGACGTGGGTGAACGACATGAACTTATTCTTCAATAGGTTTGACCAGACACCCGCCCCTCCCCCGGCCCAGTCATCTCTGCTATATCCATAAAAGGACCCACCAGAGGAGATGGACGAGGACCAGGGACGGGGACGACAGAGCCTACAGAGAACTCATCAAGGACTTTGTAGACAGGTGCCGGTGGAACCACCTCCAGCTCAACGCCGGGAAGACCAAAGAGCTGGTGGTGGATTTCCACAGGCTTAAACAACCTGCACACAGGTGAACATCCTGGGAACAGACACTGAGATGGTGACATCTTACAGGACCTGGGAGTTCACCTGAACAATAAACTGGACTGGACTGATCTCACTGCAGCTACATACAGGAAAGGTCCGAGCAGACTGTATCTGCTGAGGAAGCTCAGGTCCTTTGGACTGCAGGGACCTCCTGACCTCTTTCTATGACTCTGTGGTGGCATCAGACATTTTCTATGGAGTCGTCTGCTGGAGCAGCAGCATCTCGGCAGCAGACAGGAGCAGACTTGATAAACTTATCAAGAAGGCCCGGTCCATCCTGGGATCCTCTGGACTCAGTGCAGGTGGTGGGAGAGAGCAGGATGATGGACCAGCTGTCATCACTGCTGGTGCAGGAGTCCAACCTGCAGGTCACTGTCACAGCACCGGGCAGCTCCTTCAGAACAGACTGATACACTCAGTGTGTGAAGGAGAGGAATCACAGGTCCTTCCTGCTGCTGTCAGACTGTAAACCAGCACTGCTGCACACAGACCTCAGCCTGCACTCTGCACTGTGCAACAAGTCTGTACAGACTCATTTCAACATTCATATTTATTATTTGTAGTTAAAATCTGTGTATACAAATTTGCTGTTCATTTTCGCACTATATCATGTAAATATGAACATACGTCTACTCTGTTTCTTCCCTTTTTAATTATATTGTTTATTTTTGCTATTGCTCTGTTCTTGTAACATTCTGTCGCTGCTGAGACAAACAAATTCCTCGTCTGCGGGACATCAAAGGATTTCTGATTCTGATTCTGATTCTGAAATGTTGTTATAGTAGAAAGGCTGCTGGACTGAACCGACACTGAACACATCACTGAACCGACACTGAACACATCACTGAACCGACACTGAACACATCACCTGTCGGTTGGTTACTGTGTAACATGTCTTGTTTAAATTATCGCAGTCCGACTTTGTTTATTTCATCTTCACAAGTCAAAATCTACAACAACAAAACTCAAACATCCGATCATCTGATTGATCATCTGATAATCTGATTGATCATCTGATTGATCATCTGATCATCTCTCAAATTAAACGTTTCTGAATGTACAAACCTTTAAAACACCTGAAGCTTTGTTTTGATACCTGATGCATCTTTGCAATAAATCATTTTTATATGGAATGAAGTCATCACCAGTGATGTCACACCTGTGTCGTCATGACGACCGGGCTCTTCCTGCGCGCTGAGCTCATCAGGTAGGAAGCTGAGGTCAAGCTCCTCGCCAGGCTCTCTGCTAGGCCCCGCCTTCCCCGACAGGAAGGAGGAGTCCTCCGGGGTGGGGGCGGGGCTCTGGACGCCAAGCTCCTCCTCCAAACTGAGGCAGGAGCCCTGCAGGAGAAAAACAAACAGACGAGATGGAGGATCAGAAGATTAAACTTCATTCATCTGTAACTACGTCATCAATACAGAACTGTGGCAGAAAAGACTGAAGATCAATCATCTTTAGAAAGTTTAAACATTAAACATTCTGAAAACTCTCCATGTGAACTTGACTGTTTAAATAAAGTTTTGAGTGTTGACAGCAGCATCAGATCAGCCGAGTCGACGTCTTTACTCACATTTGCAATGGAGTCATCGAAGTAACGCTCCAACGCCGACTCGTCCATGAGGAACAGCCACCTGATCCAGGACCAGTTCAGAGCTGCACACCTGCATCCAATCCTGAACTCATCACACACACACACACACACACACACACACACACACACACACACACACACACACACACACACACACACACACACACAGTTTTCTGAACAGCATCAACTGATATTCATCTCAAACTGATCAGTGATCAATACAAATGTACAACTGAAGTGTCACACTGGTCAGCTGACGCGTTCATCACTTTAGTTACTTTGTTAACTGGAGTAGAGTGACGTCGTGCTCTGAGCTGTGACGTAAAGCACTTATTGATCCGCTTCCCTCAGTGGCTGCAGTTCAGCCTCCCTCCTGCGGGGGGAGACCTGCTCACCTCACACACTGCAGGAAGGGAGCGCTGCGCATGCGCACAGGGTGTAAACAGAGCAGCATGGCACCGTGAAGCTGGAGAAGACTGACAGCTGATAGTTCAATGATTATTGATGATCTATTGACAGATATTTGATCACATATCTGACCATGTCTGTGTGACGCAGTTCCGGTTGAAGATCGAGCCGATTGTGATGAAGAAGACACAAAATGGAGGACGTGAAGAAACGACTGGCCGAGTTTTCCCTGGAGGCTCACGGTGAGGAGTAACGTTACTGCTGCAGCACTGTAAGAGTGTTACTACTGCTGGGACTGGGACTGACTGGTAGTTCTGGTTCTGTGCTGACTCAGCTGATCAATCGCAGTGATTGGTTATTGATCACCTTTCAGATCTGTATCTGAACCAATCAGTGCCGTACCTGGAGGAGCCGCCCGACCCACTGCAGTTCTACCGTGACTGGATTGGTCCAAACAAGCCCTGCATCATCAGGAACGCCTTCAGCCATTGGCCAGCTCTGTCCAGGTGGAGCCCAGAGTACCTGAGGTAAGGAAGCCCCGCCCACACACACCTATACTCTTCTTCTTCTATCTGATCATTTCCTGTATGCAGGGAGAAGGTGGGGTCAAAGGTCATCAGCGTGGCGGTGACTCCTAACGGCTACGCCGACGCCGTCAGCGGTGATCGATTTGTGATGCCTGAAGAGAGACAGATGAGTTTCTCTGCTGTGCTCGACATCATCGAGGGGAAGGTGAGGAGGAGGAGGAGGAGAAGGAGGAGGAGGAGGAGGGAGAGGAGGAGGAGGAGGAGGAGGAGGAGGAGGAGGAGAAGGAGGAGGAGGAGAAGGAGGAGGAGGAGGAGGGAGAGGAGGAGGAAGGTGAGGAGGGGGAGGGAGAGGAGGAGGAGGAGGAGGAGCAGCACAGTTCTGCTGAGTACATGCAGGATCCTGACAGAGTACTGATGTTGATACTACATGAAGTTAATATTTGTATACTTTTACTCCTGATAACATCAGTCCACTGTGTGTGTGTGTGTGTGTGTGTGCACGCTGCAGGTGGAGGCAGGTGGAGGAGTGTTCTACGTTCAGAAGCAGTGCTCTAACCTGACGGAGGAGCTCCCGGAGCTCACAGACGACGTGGAGCCTCATGTCTCCTGGATGAGCGACGCGCTGGGTGAGTAGAGTCTACTGAGCGTGCTCAGAACACACACCTGTCACACCTGCAGCTGACTCCAGGTCTGCCGGGTTCCTGTGACAGAGCTCAGCTACTTTAATATTCAGTTCTGACGTTTTGCTTCTGCAGCGTCTCAAACTGTGAAAATATTTAAATTCTGCTGATCTGTACTGATCCAGACTTTGGACTGATCCAGACTTTGGACTGATCCAGACTTTGGACTGATCCAGACTTTGGACTGATCTAGACTTTGGACTGATCCAGACTTTGGACTGATCCAGACTTTGGACTGATCCAGACTTTGGACTGATCCAGACTTTGAGCGTTGTGCCTGTTCGTCAGTTTCAGCTCGTTTCCTTCTGTGACACCCGACAGACAAACTTCTACAAACCTGCTCAGAACTTTTTATTGTTTCTTCAGTTCACAATATTAGAAAACAGGAAGTGAAAAACTGAACTTTAGATATTTACAACCAAACAAACGATGACTCTGAAAATCTGTTTATTCAAAGTAGAATCAGCTGATGTCTTATTTACAACAGTTGTAAACAGAATGACATCAGGCGTCTTTTCACTGTCCACATCCAAAACACACGAGGGATCCAGGTGACGTCAAGCTGTCATGTGACTCCTCACCTGCGTCTCCTCCTCCTCAGAGGACGCCTTCTGTCCTCCCCTCAGAGGACGCCGTCTGTCCTCCTCCTCTCAGAGGACGCCTTCTGTCCTCCCCTCAGAGGACGCCGTCTGTCCTCCTCCTCTCAGAGGACGCCTTCTGTCCTCCTCCTCAGAGGACGCCGTCTGTCCTCCTCCCCTCAGAGGACGCCGTCTGTCCTCCTCCCCTCAGAGGACGCCGTCTGTCCTCCTCCCCTCAGAGGACGCCGTCTGTCCTCCTCCTCAGAGGACGCCTTCTGTCCTCCCCTCAGAGGACGCCGTCTGTCCTCCTCCTCAGAGGACGCCGTCTGTCCTCCTCCTCTCAGAGGACGCCGTCTGTCCTCCCCTCAGAGGACGCCGTCTGTCCTCCTCCTCAGAGGACGCCGTCTGTCCTCCTCCTCAGAGGACGCCGTCTGTCCTCCTCCCCTCAGAGGACGCCGTCTGTCCTCCTCTCAGAGGACGCCGTCTGTCCTCCTCCTCTCAGAGGACGCCTTCTGTCCTCCTTCTCTCAGAGGACGCCTTCTGTCCTCCTTCTCTCAGAGGACGCCTTCTGTCCTCCCCTCAGAGGACGCCTTCTGTCCTCCTCCTCTCAGAGGACGCCGTCTGTCCTCCTCCTCTCAGAGGACGCCGTCTGTCCTCCTTCTCTCAGAGGACGCCGTCTGTCCTCCTCTCAGAGGACGCCGTCTGTCCTCCCCTCAGAGGACGCCGTCTGTCGTCCTCCTCACAGAGGACGCCGTCTGTCCTCAGGTCCAGCTCCTCCCTCAGCCTCCTCATGCAGCGGCCCATCCTCTCCGGCTCTCTGACTCTCTGTTGGTACCTGAAGCCGTTGAAGCCGCTGTGTTTCCTTCCTGGTTTGAACCTGAACAGCTCGTCTGTTTTAAACTCCTGGACGAACCTGGACACGTCTTCCGTCCTCCTGCAGGACGAGGATGTTACTCTGGACAGGTATTTGGACAGGTTCAGAGGGTTCCCTCCTGTGAAGAAGAGCCTGTCCAGGTGTCTGGCCTGAGCTCCGGCCAGGTGAGCGCTCTGCTCCACCTGCTGCGGTGTGAAGCTGCCTTTACCGAACTCGATCACACCTGAGACAGGACAGGAAGTCAACTTTAGGGAACAGAAGAAGAAGAAGAAGAAGAAGAAGAAACAGCAGCAGCGATCTGACCTTTGAACTCGTTGATGAGGAGCTCTGTCAGGAGATCCTGGCTGATGTTTCCTCCAGATGTTCCCTGAGGGTTCAACACTCGGTTCCACTTCATGTCCTGTCTGACCCGCTCTGGGTAGAACCCCTCGATCCCTGTAAACACACGGTAACCATGACAACATGAGACTGAGGGTGATCAGCTGGCAGCAGAGCTAACACTCGTTAGCACCGACAGAGACATGAGTTAAAGCTAGCTTTACAACCTGCAGGGTGCAGTGGGCGGGGCTTGTTGACTCGTACCTGTGATCATCTGATGGCCGCTGTTAAACAGCTGCTGGTGTTTTCTGGTCCACAGCAGGACCAGGTCCATCCTCCAGAAGTCCGTCATGGCGTCTCCGTCTCCCTCCTGGATGGCGTCCCGTCTAGCCATCTGGTACAGCCCCTCCCACAGCACCGCCTTTGTGTAGTTAAACAGGAAGTCCTCGCCGTCAGCCGCCAAGGAGCAGGACTCTGAGCAGAACCACGGCGCTGGAACAGACCAGAACCATCAGCTCAGGATCACACACTTATTAATATTATTGGTGCGTCCATCACTGAGACAAACAGACTCCATGTTTCTACTCAAAGACAGAAAGAAGTTCATGTAGAACATTTGCTGAATTTACAAGAAGGTCCAAATATTCTGGATCTGACCCCAACATGAGGCTGTGGGTGAAGCAGCTCCTTCAGCTGCAGACTGCTTCACCCACAGGAACGCCACCGCAGGTCGTTCATTCAACACAATAACCCTTAACGTCGCACCATCAGCACCTCCTTATCTCGCACTACTGACGCTTCTACCTCCACCATCCACCAACCAAACACTGTATTTATTTATGCATCCAACCTTCAACAAGGCTATAATGCACATGACGTATAGTCCTTTCTATATTTTATCTTTTCTCTCTTATCTAAACCTTTTTTTAGTATTGTAAGTATTAAAAATACTAAAACTAGTATTATTATTGTAAGTCTCGTACTTATTGTACGTCTGTCTAGCTGCTACTGTGGGATGAATAAAAGTCTGAATAATGCAGAGTGAGTCAGAGACAGAGTTTATAAAGTGTCTCCAACTCAACAACTCACTAAACTGACAGGTTTGTTAATGGAGTCTGGTGCTGCTGAGGTTCAGTGTTACACGATGTGTGCAGCCTCACTGTTCTGGGCCCGGCTCTGCTCGGCTGCTGTCAGACAGTCTCGGTGGTACCACTCGTGTCTCCTGCAGTCCTCCATCCGTCCACACTGGACCATCTGCCCCCCCCTCTGCTCCTTACAGTGACAGTACACGTAGGTCCCGTCTGCGCCGCAGGCCGGACTGCAGAACCAGTCTGAACCACCACAGTCCTCCTCAGGAGGGTCTGACCGGGTCTGAGTCCGAGCACAGGAAGCATGGAACCAGATACCTGGACACCGGTTACTGCAGCACCGCACCAGCTGCTCACCTCGCTTATCTGCAGGTGGTACAGACGGACGGGTCAGAGACAGACGGGTCAGAGACAGACGGGTCAGAGACAGACGGGTCAGAGACAGACGGGTCAGAGACAGACAGGATCGTCCTGAACTCTTCGGTCTGTTGACGCCTCACCTGTGCGAGCTCTCACCTTCTCTGCAGTAACAGAAGGGGGCGGTCTTCTTCTTCTCTCCGTCACATTGACCTGCAGCAGCAGCAGCAGTGTTGATGTCCTCCTGAGGCGGAGCCATCCACACCAGATCCACCAGCCTGTGAGCCAGATCACTGAGCCAGTCCACCTGAGCTGACACCTGAGACGGGTAGCCTGATGGTCTCTGGTCCACCGAGTCCAGACCGCAGTCCGTCACAGCGAACAGCGTTACGTACGCCGTCGTCACAAACTGAGGGAGCGAATGGTGATCAGGTTAAAGACGTGTGGCTGATGACGGACTGTTGGGACGGAGCGGCGTCTCACCGTGATGAAGTCCCACAGGTTCAGGAAGTAGTCTCTGGCCGTGCTGTTGAACGTCTTGAAGTGAAACAGTGAGACGATGTGATGAAGAGTTCCTCGAGCGTTCTCACTCTTCTCACTGAGGAGCATCTTCATCATGTCCTGCAGGAAAAGATCCAGAACAAGAGAAAGTTCTGCTTACTTTGATTTTGTGGAGCAGCTCATCCATCGTTTGTACTTTCAGAGCAATAAAGTTTTTCTCACCTCGTGAAACAAGTGTTCCTTCTGGAACTCTGGCGGTGCCTCTATGAGTCCGTCGTACCTCAGGTCCAGGTTCTGGTTCTGGGTCTTGTCAGTCCCGAGGACGTCTCCACAGCTCAGTATGTGGTACAGCGCCCCGGAGACGACGGGGATGTAGTCCTTCAGGCCGAGCGCTGTGCTCACTGACGCCTCGCTGCCGTCTGGTATCACTGCACCCAGACTCACCTGTGTGGAAACAAGTGGACCAATCAGAACGTTCAGAGGAAGCATAGTTCAGTGTGACATCAGACACACCTGAGCAGGGAGACACTCACCGTGCTGCTCTCCTCCTTCATCAGGTGTGAGTACCTGTGAGGGACGTGTCTCACCACTCGTCCTCTCGGTCCTTTCAGCGCCGGCAGGTTGTCGGCGATGATACGCATCACTAACGTTTTCATTCGCTGTCGCAGCGACTCGTACGTCTGAGAGACAGAGAGATACAGATGACGTTACCGTGGTGATGATGGCGTTGCCGTGGTGATGATGGCGTTGCCGTGGTGGTGCTGATCTGTTGGGACGCTGACAGGACCGGTCCCACTGAAGGAATCGTCAGCTGTGAAGTTGAGATGATCTGTTGTTTTCACCTGTCGGGTCGGCAGGACGCTGCGAGGAGACACTTCCACTGCTTTCATCGGCGGTCCGTGCAGGTAACGGAAGTTAATCCGGTTTTGATGAGCGAAGCGAAACGCCCACATCACAAAGTTGTAGCCTCGATCTGTGGAGTCGGACCTGGACGCTGACGGCACCTGCAGCACACAGACAGTCTGTAAACAGATCAGAATCTTTAAGCGTACAGTTGTTTTCTGTCACAAGTGTTTTACCCGGACTTTCCCCCAGGAGAAGCTGAACGCCAGCGCCTTCTTTGAGTCCTCGCTGCAGTACTGAGTCTTTCTGGTGGTCTGAAGTCAGAGAACACGTGACAGTTTAGAAATAGTTGTTTTGATGGAAGACTGCGAGCAACATGAAAACAAGATGAAATTGGAAACACGCCCTCAGGCTCTGTGCACCAACAGACGTTCACTCAAAGTGACTTCAGGAAGATTCGTCTCTGACCTGGATCTCGTCCCTCCACTGCTTCACCTGTCTCTCGTGCTCCTCGGCGAGCCTCTTGGCGTGGATCCTGGCGGTGGTTTTGGACTGAGAGATGCCGAGGCTGTTGGTGACGGTGAAGAGTTTGATGGGACAGCGATGTCGCAGCATCTCCACGCTGAAGGCCGCCTGCAGGAAACAGGCTCTGAGCGAGCTGGTGTACAGAGACACCGACAGGACGAGGCTGATCCTCCGGTCCAGCAGCTGCTTCACCTCCTCATCCGTCATCCGCCTGCAACAGAAACATACTCCGTTCCACTTCATCCTGAATGTGAAGAGCATCAGAACCAGGTCCCTCTCACCCACCGTGGTTTATTCCCCGGGCTGTAATTGATCTGTTTCTGGATCTTGTTTGCGGGGGGGAACATGGACCTGAGGCAGGCCACAGTCAGGGGAGCCTTCTCCTCGGCCCAGGAAGTAGTCTGATCCCAGCTGAACGCAGACAGGTTCTCCGGGCTGAAGGTCTTCCTGTACGGCCCGTCCAGGTCGTTCACCAGCTCTTTACGCTGCAGACGAACATATTTAAATCTGCTTCACACGTCAGAAAACAGTTCACCCAGAACCTGAGTCCAGTCCTTAGCTCCGCCCCTCGGTGCTGACGGTCTGTTTCAGGTGTATCAGCGCTCAGGATGAAGCGCTCCCTCATAAACCTGCATTGTTTTATAAATCTGTGTTTGTGAATGAGGTTTGGTGTTAAAGGAACAGTCTGTAGTTTCATAATGAGAAAGATGTTCAGTGACTGAATAAACAAACTGACCTTAAAGAACACGATTTATATTTTCCTTATATTTTATATATTAGTGTGTTTTGTGTTACTTTAGTGTCTGTTCACTCTAGAAATCATGTGACTGTAATTCATTGTTGCTTTGCAGTTTGTACATTTAAAGCCAATATTCTTAAATTGGTGTTTTTGTGACTGGGGTTTGGTGCAGGGCAGCTCTGTCTCACCTCGCTGCAGATGATTCTGCCGCACACTTTGAGCAGAGCGTCCTTGAAGCCGTTCACCTGCAGCAGTCTGTTCAGCGCACAGCTGAACTTCCTCCTCCGCAGGTAACCGCACACCTGAGAGATCGGCCCCCGGAGGTCGCGCCGGGCCGACGGCGGCTCGGTCCGGGCGGAGGGCGCCGGGTCCTGTGAAGCGTAGTCGTGTTCGTTCAGCGCTGATCTGAGTCTCTTCTTGAGCCTCTTCAGAGGAGGTGGGTCCGCCGGGACCGAGGGGGCGGGACGGGCAGCAGGAGCCGGGCGGGTCGGGGGGTTCGGGTCCACATAAACCCGCCTCTTTCCGCATTTCTTCGTTTTGCGATAAACGTCTCTCACACAGTCGAAACATAAGAACGCGTCGTGCGGGTCGAGCCGCGGGAACAGCGTGCACGCGCTCTTCAGGTCGAGGACGGTCAGCAGAGACTTCCGCTTGTAGCCTTTGATCTGCCGCTGGACTTCCCGCCCACAGTGGCTGCAGCGCGGCGGCATGTCCGCTTCAGCCTCCGCACTCTTCTTCTGCGAACTCACTCCCTGAACACGACCCCGCCGGACTGGAGTCCAGCCTGTCGGTGCCGGTTCAGGCGGCTGTCAGGCGGATGTTCGCGTGTGATAAAGTTATTAAACGGAGTTTATCAACATGGAGCGCAGCCGCAGTGCGTTCACCTCAGAGCCGCCTGTGGACGATCCAAGATGGCGCCTGATCTGCGCTGTGCGCTCAGTGCTGCCGCCGGCGGACGGGAGGGGAACTGCAGCGCGCCACAGCGCGGTGAAAGGGTTATTACAGATGTTTATGATTTATTAAAGGACCAAGTGTTTATATGAGTCTTAATTAAACGTTTATATCTGTTAGTTCTGCCTGGTTTTATATTCATTTAGTGGCCTTGGAGCAGATTCTACTAAATAATTATAACAACAAATCAGTCAGTTTTATCTCTCACCGTGTGGAAATTATAAATATCATTTAATAAATAATAAAAATAAAATACTAACAATATATTTATATCATGTTCATATTCAGTGTTCTGGTTTCATTCAGTGTTTCTCTATTTTCATTTGACCTCTTTAAGCTCACACAGATGAAACTGTTTCAAACTAATACAAGGATTCTCTGCATCATCATCATTATTATTATTATTATTATTATTATTATTATTATCATCATCACGATGACAAACATTAATTCTCAGTTGAAATTATTTGATTAACAATTCAAAACCTTTAACATAATAAATCTCCTTCTTTTAGGAAAGTTACCAGACGCTGTGAATTTTTGGCTCGGAGAGGAGAGCGCCGTCACGTCCAGTAAGACCTGAACACAACACGCCGTTTAGCTGTATGTGTGTGTGTGTGTGTATTCATGTGTGTGTGTGTGTGTGTGTGTGTTTCAGTGCACAAAGATCACTATGAGAATTTGTACTGTGTGATTTCTGGAGAGAAGAACTTCATCCTGCTGCCGTCCACAGACCGACCCTTCATCCCCTACGGTAACCATAGCAACCACCCTCAATCCAGCACATCTTTATCCGTTGGTAACCATAGTAACCTTCTGTCCTCTGTGTGTGTGTGTGTGTGTCTCAGGTGAGTATCAGCCGGCGTTGTATCATCAGCGAGATGACGGTGTGTTTGAGGTCGTGGATCAGAGCGGCTCTGAGAAGGTGCGTTCAGGTGTCTGTGTGTAAATCTCAGTGCTCTCTGCTCTGTTTAAAACACTGACCCACTCCTCCTGTGACCCCTCAGGTCCCGTGGATCCCTCTAGACCCTCTGGACCCGGACCTGGAGCGGTACCCTCAGTACCAGAGAGCCCGGCCGCTCCGCTGCAGCGTGAAAGCCGGAGAGATGCTGTACCTGCCGTCACTGTGGTTCCACCACGTCCAGCAGTCGCACGGCTGCATTGCAGGTACACGCCGCACCTGAACACACCACCAGTGTGTACCTGAACGCAACACCCGCGTGTTCAGAGACGCAAATTCACAGAAACGTTCATCAAACTGTCCTCTGTGTCGTTCTCTCTCTGCAGTGAACTTCTGGTACGACATGGAGTACGACATCAAGTACAACTACTTCCAGCTGCTGGAGACTCTGTCTGACATCACGGGCAGGTCAACGTGACATCACAGCCGCTGCATGATGTCATCGTGACCACAGAGCGGCTGGTTTAGTGTTTGAGTGTAAATATAATGAAGCAGCTGTGAGATGAAGTTCAGTTTAAAGACTGAAGTCGGAGGATAATAAATAGTTGATTTTCATGTTCAACTATCAACGACTAAGATCTGAGTTTCACAGTGAAACTAAAATGGACGACGATGACTCACTGATGACTTTCACTGTAAAATGAATAAATCAAAGTGCGCAGCGGACATTTTGTCAACACATGAATGAAATAAAAACGAGTCGACTGTTGTTTTCATCCCAAATGAGAACCAATGAGAAAGCACTTTATTAAAGCAAAACATGTTGAACAGAAACAGCCGGCAGACAGAAAACAATCAAAACCTTAAAAAAAAAAATCTGAAGGTCAAAGGCCATTTTTATTTTTTCTCCCCGATAGTTTTTTCCCTCCACAGTCAGTTTTTCAATATTGCATCGTCTCCTCGACTCAAGGCCACGTTTCCTCTTTTCATTTACACGACGTGTTGACGGTGATTATCGCTCAGCGGCTGATTGGACAAACAGCTCATATATTCTTTATGACTTATGTACAAATGTAAACACAAACAAGGTGCAGAGAAAGTTCATCGGCTGTAGAATCACTCGCGCTCCACAGGTGGCGCCCTCTGAAGCTCCGCCCCCTCACAGGTGAACAGAACAGTTACTGTCATCATTGATTCACTGATAAGTCCAGAAAATGTCCGTAAACAAAACAAAGATGAATTTAAATCACCTAATTAATTTCTGATTATTGACGAATCGATTGAGTGATCGATTGATTCAGCAGTGAAGTCTGCGAGCTGAGATGGAAACTAATGGAGTCGGAAGAAGAAGAGTCCTGGTCGGGACACTTCCTCCCTCCAGCTGCTCGTCACCGCGGCAGACAATTAGCGAGCGGCGTTCGCTGTGACGGCGGCTGCGAGGAGGCGTGTGGGCAGCTGGGGGCGCCACAGAGCTGAGAGACGCATGAAGCAACACAGGTCATCAAGTTTACACATCGTTCTTCTTCTGCTTCTTTAAATTAAACTCGTTCTCTCTTTAAAGATTTCTGACCTGCTGCTGCATCATGGGAGCAGCTGATGTCTGTGTCTCAGTTGTCATGGCGACTCCTCCTGTAGAGCGGCACGTTAATGCTGTGGAACGCCGGAACCCAGCGGTTGTCGTGGAGACCCACGTTGCAGCCGGGCGCCTCTCTGTGGGCGCCGTGGCAACACATCCAGTACCCCGGGCCGTACGGCAGCGCCTGGCAGTACGGCTTGTGGTGCCAGCGGCAAAGCGACACGTCGCCGCGACCGTACCGCTTCTTGCACTGTTTGCATGGGTCGTCACGGTAACGGGGGTCAGACACCCACAGCGAGTCAGCGGGCCGCACGCCGTACGTGTCGATGATGAACTTGAAGTAGTGGCAGCTGCACTTGAGCGCGGCGAGGCTCTGCGTGGGCAGCAGCAGGAAGATCTTGACCAGCAGGTGATGCGGCAGCACGGCGAGGTACGGCTGCGGCTCGAGCAGCTGCTGCAGCCGCTGACGCATCTCCAGGAAGTCCTGCGACACCGACGCACGCCGGCCCACAGGCTCGACCGCAAGCTCCTCCTCCTGACCTCTGTCAGCCCTCCTCCTCCTCTTCTTCTTCTCTGATTGGCTGACAGAGTAAGAGCGAGAACGAGTGGGGCGGGGCTGAGGCGAGGCAGGCTCCAGGTCAAAGGTCATTCTGTGGCGAGGGGGGCGGGGCTCTGACTCTGTGTGGGGGAGTGTCTCTGAGGGAGCAGGAGGCAGAGACAAAAACAACAGGCCGGGCAAAGGCTCCGCCTCCTGAGAATGAGAGGGCGGAGACTGTGTCTGAGTCTTTCTGACAGTGTTCTGGGTCTCCAGAGCTCCGCCCCCCTCAGCCTGCTGAGCCTGGACCGCAGCCTCATGTAAAGGGGGCGTGGTCAGGACAGGGGAGGCAGGTGTTGGCTCCCTGCTTGCACTCTGAGCTCCCGGCAGTGTTGATGATGATGTTGTTGATGGTGGTGACGAAGGCTGGCAGGGGGCGGGGCCCTGGTCCGTGGTGGCGAGCAGGACTCGTCCCACCGACCTCCTCAGACTGTTGCTCCTCGACAGATCTCCCTCCGTCTTCCTCCTCAGACACTCTGACTCCAGCTTTGCCACCATGTCTGACACCTTGATGCTCTCTGGCTCCTCCCCCCTGATCTCTGAGCCCTCCCTGACCTCAGGGGGCGGAGCTCTGGACAGCGTGATGGTGGTGGAGCTCCTCTGGAGGGCGAGCAGTGGTTTGGAGTCGGGCTGCTGCTCGTTGACTCTCTGCTCCAGGAACGCCACCATCTCCACTACCGACACCTTCTGCTCCTCCTCCGCCGGTGATGTCTCTGCCTCGCCGCCACACCGCCCATCGCCCGACAGCTGATTCGCGTCTGGTTGCCGTGGACACGGTTTGTGGCCATGTTGCTGTGCATCTGGGACTTGGGTCCTCTGGTCCTGCTGGAGGTTTTGGTTGTTTCCTGACCTACGGCGGCGCTTGGCGCTGCTGTTTTCCCCCCAGCTTCCCTTCGCCTTTACAGCCCGTAACAGCCCCGACATGGCACCGTGGTTCGTACACATCGTCGGCGTCCTGTCTCGACTGCCAGAGCCGCTGGTTGAGGTGCGTTCACTGTCCCCGGTGCCGTCGGTCCGCCCCCCATCTGAAGCGAATATGGCGATCTTCTCGCGGACGTGTCCAGGCTTGATGACTGTCCATATGTCCAGCGGGGCGTCGGCGTCCTCTGTGGCGGTCTGGTACAGTCTGAGCGTGTCATTCTCGTGACCCGGAGGGAGGAGCTGCAGTGCGGCGCTGGACGACGCCTTCACCCGGAGTGACGCCACGCTGCTGCTGATGTTGTTGTTATTGTTGTTCGTTGCGTTGCTGCAGCGGAGTGTGTTGGTGGAGATGACGCTGAACGGGAGGCGGCTGCTGCTGATGTTGCCATGGTTACTGCTGCAGGTCCTCACCAGCGCCCCCTGCTGGCTCACGTACAGGCTGCTCTGCTGAACTCCCACCGCATCCAAACGCAACTCGGAACGCACGAGCTTCGGATAGGACTTCAGGTGCATGATGGTCCTGAGAGTGAGACAGAGGGAGAATACTGCTAATTAGCAACTGTCAGCATGCTAACACGCTAAGCTAAGATGTAAACATGATAAACATACAGCTGCTGTCACACACACACACACACAGTACACATTATATCTACTAATAATCAACACATTAGCATTGTTACTGTGAGCATGTTAGCATTTAGCTCAGAGTGACACAGGGCCGTTAGCATGTAGCATAGCTGCACACAGGTAGAACACCTGGTGGGACGTTCGTCTCACAGCCTTCAACAGCAGGTGAAGGTAAAGATAATTTCATCTCATAATGAGGAATAAATTATATTATACATTTTGGTTTGTTAGTTTTGATTGACAGCTGTCTCGTCCAATCACAGTTTCCTTCAGTCCTTGTTTCCTTCCTCTTCCTCCTCACGTCCTTTCATTTCTGTGACCACATGTTCAGACATGTGCAGAAACATTTTAAGTATAGGATGACATCATCTCACGCACACACACACACACACACACACACACACACACACACACACACACACACACACACACACACACAGCATTACATCAGCTGGACTCGTTCCACCGACACACCCAGCATGAACAGACCTGAGTGATGAAGGAGACCCTCCTCTTCACCCTCACAGTCTCTCTACAGCTGTAGACTTTTCATATACAACACAGCTGACTGTTAGCTCGTGGCAGCTAGCTTCACGACTCAGAGGAGTGTTTTTATATGCGCAGGTGGAGCTCAGGTGGAGCTCAGGTGCAGTGACACACTGTCTGACACTAGATGTTTTCAGAGCAGCTGTGTGCAGACAGATGTGTGACCTCTGACCTCTCTGTGTTTTATATAACAGTGTCTGGCTCTGATTAGCCTCTCTGACTTCAGGTTGTGTAATCTAATTGTTGCCAGTCGCAGATGACGACTCGCCTGCAGCTCCACGTTCAGCTGCAGCACTGAAGACTTCACGTCACATCGGAGCAGAAGGAAACATCTGCAGCGCCTCACAGTCTGAGAGGGAAAACTACTTTTAAACATCTTGTTCATCAGAAGGCCAACTTTAGTTTCCTTTTAATTATTGAACTTGTTGATTCACAGCTGATGTTTTAATGGGTGTTAAAATCTTTCCCAGTAAACTTCACATGGTGTGAAGAAGGTTTGGAAAAACGAGGCGTCTGCTGGTCGAGATGAAGACATGCGACATGAAGCTGAATGTTTATTTACATCTGTGGTTTCCTGTCCCCGTCTGTACAGGAACACTTTCAAAATAAAAGAAATGTCCTAAAAACATACGGACAGCCTGAAACATCTCAAAGAGATCAGTCAAAGTTCTGCATGTTTCAGAACACTGATCTCCGACCCGCCGAGCGTGTTGGTCGATTTCTATTAGCTTTGCTTTTCTTGGTGCGCGTCATTCAGGCACAGTGCAGACGCTCGAGTCCTGCAGATTTACAGTTTTAATAATTAGAAAACAAAGCTGTTTGAATCATTTCAAGTCACTCCAACAAAACCATTCATCTGTAGTCGCACCTGAGCACAGCAGAGATATTTAATAATGTATATAAATACATTGAGGGAACAGCAGGTGTGCGTTAGTCGGGGATTATCTGTTTTCATATTTACGCTTTCATCTCTGCTGCTGATGGTGGGAGTGTTTCCCCGCAGGCTGAGCTCCCAGCATGCCGAAACACCCGGAAACACCCGGAAACAAAGCGTTTACACATGTTCAAGTATGTTTCAGAGGGTTATGGAGCTTTTCAAAGTGTTTCAGAAGGTTTTGTGCTTGACGTGTCTCTTCAACTCATGTTGATGTTTTGCTTCAGTCAGTTCTGTGTTCAGTGTTCTGCAGGTTTGTGTATGCAGTTGAGTGTGGGGGGTTCATGCAGGGGAACAGGCAGTGTGTGGTTGTGTAACCGTAATCACTCACTTCTCATACAGTTTTTATTGTGTTACATCATCAGTGATGTCATCCTACAAACTAGAAACATCCACTGGAGGTGTTTTTCATTTGTAACATGGAGAACTGCATGTTATTGCTCAGGTCAGTTGTTAAGTTGGCGTCTACACTCTGGTTTTATAACAGCCTGTCTAAAAGCTTCACGTCTGTCATGGAAACTGGTTCCAGCAGAAACATCCACACACCTCTGAAGCAGGAGGACAGAGACCTCCTCACACTTCACCACTGCATGCCAGGCTCACCTCCAGACTGCGTGCTGATTGGCTGGGGGTGGGGGCGTGCTCCTGGCTTGAGTGACAGCTCCTCCGATCCTCCAGCTTCACATCTCTCAGACGTTCACTGTGACTCCGCCCAGACAGGAAACACAAACAAACAGTCTGACGTCTGGCTCCACCCCCTCAGGACGTGAACACACCGTCTGCAGGAAAACACACACACACACACACATTACTGACAAATATATGACTGGTTCAGATTCACTAGAAAACAAACAAACTGCCACAGACGAACATAAAGCTGATGATGAAGAAAACCTCCCTCATAGTGTGTTCAGTAACAACAGCAGCAGCACACGGTCCATAAAGTCACACCCAGCAGCTGCTGTCAGCTCTGCTTACACTGCAGAGTGTGTGTGTGTGTGTGTGTGTGTGTGTGTGTGTGTGTGTGTGTGTGTGTCAACGAGCCAATCAGCTGCTAGCTCTCTCTACTCGTGTCTATATAAGGCAGCAGGTAATCAATAGGTCTGGGCCGCCCACACTGTCACGGCTCCACATGACTGTACAGGTGTGGGAGCGTTGCCATGGTTACCAGCTGCCCCGGGCTGAACGCTCCAACACACTGACGGGAAACTGACACATGCTACATGCTACATGCTAATCTGAGCGTTAAAGTACTGACACAAATGTAATCCACTACCAGTCAACAGTAAAAGTTACACTGGACATCAATTACCCATAAGTCCTCACTGCTCTGAGGACGCCGACACCTCCGGTTCATTTACAGCCTGTGACCTCTGACCTCACACTCTGTCGTCCAATCAGGATCAACCTATAAAGGACTGAAGGTGTGGAGGCTCAAGTTAAACACCCTCTCCAGGTGCATCATGGGAAACGTCGGCCTCAGGCCTGGTCTGTTCACACTGCAGCAGAGCAGCTGTGTGAGTCATGTGACTGCTTACAACCCTCTGATTGGTCGAAGTGAAGAAGCCTCAGTTGGTCTGTAAAACAGTCTGAAGCTTGTTTCAGCCTGTTGAGCCAGACGACCACACCCTCCACTCTCAGACCACAAGGCATGCTGGGAAAAACACCAAAATACTGTGTGTGTGTGTGTGTGTGTGTGTTGGTTAAAATGAGAAAACCAGTTTGGTCTGTCGGTAAAAGAAGCTCTGTGTTTTTCTCTGTTTGTGTACACACACACACACACACACACACACACACACACACACACACACACACACACACACACACTAGGCTGAACTCCAGATGTGTGTTTGCTGCTTGAACATTTCTTCATTTTGCAGCTTCATAATAAAAGCTTTTAAAGAACCTGAGGCTTTTATTTTGAAGGATTGACAGGAAATGACAGATGTTTATCAGTGAATCAGCAGCTGTCATCAGACACACCTCAAGCAGGTAGCCCTGTTGTCATGGAGACGTGAATCTCGGCTGTGATGGTCCAAACAACACCTTCCCATCCGACCGGACCCAGCTCTGAAACTCAACCTTCAGTCAGCTGACAGGAAATGACCGTCACCATGGAGACAGAGGGCAACACAGTGATGTCAGAGCAAATAATCTGACTGCAGACAAACTGTGATAAGAAACAATCAGCTGATCAGCAGACAGGACACAGTTCACAGGGAAGATCAACAACTAATAATCAGTTAGATTATTGATCCATCTGCTGGGTCACGTCCTTCAGAACAGTTCAAATCCTGAAGAGATTCAGAAACAAGAGACTGCTCAAAGATCAATAACAAACTGGTTTCAATCTACAAATCAGCTGCTTAACTGATTGGTTCAGTTTTCAGAACAGCAGGAAAGTTTGCCTTTTATTCTGAAAAGTTCAACATTGAACAGCAGCTCATTATCAATACTTTTTCTCCCTGTTCAGATGCTGATCAATAACATGTTGTTCTGGGTGAACTGAGGTTTTCAGGCTCATTTTCACATCGATCCTCTCCTGCGGTCTAAACACCTTGATTCTTCTGTGAGACTTCTGTATTGATGATGACAGAAGCTCAGACTGGGAGGATCGATCAGCTGTGACTGGGAGGATCGATCAGCTGTGACATTGATCTGACATGTACAGTAACCATGTTGAGTTTTTATTAGGAAGAAATCTGAGAAAATAACTCACGAACACGTAGAAGTGTGTGGTGTGTGTGTGTGTGTGTGTGTGTGTGTGTGTGTGAATCAGAGGGCAAAGTTCAAAGTTCACAGCTGCTGATCAGATCAATCAAACGAGACGTCTGAGCCGGCAGGAAGTGATCAGAACATGAAGGAGGCAGGTCGCTACATCTGAGAGGAGGCAGCTAACTATTATTTTCATTATTGATGAATCATTAAATAATCAATCATAAATAAGGTAAACAGGTTGGAACACTGTGAGAACTGCGTTGTGTCTGATCGACTGATCAAAGCTCAGTTTACTGACAGAACAGACGAGACTCACTGACGATTCATTGATCACCGAACAGACCTATCAGAAGTTATAAACCTGCCTGAAGAGCGTGTGAACCACTTCAGAGCGTCGACGGCGTCGTCACGTTTCAGTTCAAACACTGAAGCTAAGACGCGACTAAGTAAACAGCAGCGTTCAGACAGGAAGTCAAACTGTCGTCCGTCACCACAGACCACGATGATCAACACATTTCGCCTTTTGTTTATAACTGATTAATCAGATAAAGTTCACAGTCCTCATTAAGGCGTTGGCTTAAAGATCATTTCTGTAAGAGAAGTCGACCTGCAGCTGATGACCGACTCGTCTTTAAAAGCAGGACCTTTAAACATTCAGGGACGACGAGACATTTGACTTCTGCTCAGGTGATCAGACAACCTTCACACCTGCCTAATGAAATGCAAAGAAACTGTTTTTATCACCAACTGTTCTGACCATCAGTCAGTCTGGGCGCTTCTCCTCTGTCAGTTCAGTACATGTGGATATTTCTGGTTTCGTTCCTCCTCTGTGACAATAAACTGAACATTGTTCATCACTTTATTGACCAAACAACTGATCGATCGATCCAGAACCTAATCTTCAGTTGCAGGTTGATGGACCTGAGAGCTGCAGGTGAAACTTGATCAATCACTTATACATATAATGAAACAGTGACGTGGATTGATCAGTTACTACAAACCCTCTCTGCTGTACTGACGTCTGTTCTGATGCTAACTGCAGGTTTAGCATCATGTCAGTGAGAGCAGACAGACAGACAGACAGGCAGTGAACTAGTCCTGCAGCTAAACCTGCTCGGGCCCACAGACAGCTGCTGAGTGTGCAGTCTGAAGCTAACAGCTCGGCTAGCTGCAGACTGAACTTCAGTGTGAGGCCTCTGCATCAGCTCACACCGCCTGACAGCTAACAACACTTAGCATGTAGCAGCAGAAACGACTCAGAGTGACGCTGCCGTACGTTAAATGTACCTGAGCAGCCGCTCACAGACAGACAGTCAGTCTGTAACCAGAGCTCACTTCCGAGATGTGTCGCCAACTTTACTAGCCACAGCGCTAACTAGCATGCTACCAGCTGCGGCCGTCTGGAGCCATGATACACCTGGCTAACTGACTAGCCTCTGCGGCTAACTAACAACAGAGCCGTGAGGAAGGAGCACAGGGTGCAGACATGTTAACAGAAGTGATTTTACATTAAAGCTGCCTGTGTTTTATCTCTCTCACGCACGTACACACGCACACACACGCAGTTAGCATCAGAAGCTAACAGACACAGCAGAGGCCGAGGGTCAAACTAACCTGAGGGAGGAAACGTCTCCGTCCGTCCGCTGGAGAGAAAAAGCTGCTGGCAGCGACCAAAAACACCAAACTCTTCTTTTCCCGCCTCGTCCCGTTAACGTGAAACACTTCCGCCGTCGGTTCTTCAGTCAGCTGTTCATATAATGCTGCTTCTAAGTGTTAAAACGCGGTTTGACCAGAGGACGCAGCTCCAGGACCGTCCGCTCGTCTCAGCTCTAACAACTAACTACTGACCGAACACAGCGACGTCAGCTGGAGCGGCTGCGTCATGACGTAGGCAAAGCTGCCAAAGATCGCCTATACGGACAGAAGATGAAGAAAGCGAGTAAACATGGCGGAAGATAATCTGCAGGGATTCTGCATTAAAACGTTACAGACGACTCGACCTTTGATCTACATGTTGTTGAGGGTCATGCAGACTATAGAACCAATCAATCTATACATTGATCTGCATTCTGACAGGACCGATAATCACTTAGGAAAGAATACCAGAACCAGCACGTTGATGAAGACTGGACCGGACTAATAAACTTCTGTCTCTGCAAAACAACATTAACATTGCAAACACTTTTTGGTAACCATCATCAATAAATGGCACGTTTTTAGTACATTAGATGTAGTTCAGTAATATCACTGTTAAGAAACAATTAAATGTTTCAAGAAACATTTATAAAACAGTTGTAAACGTTAAAAACATCAGTTGCATCTCAAATGGCGTCCAAACAATGTTTGTGATGAACTACACAGTATCATCAACATCACCTGCTTCAATCAATAAACAATCGCTAATAAATAGTTTATAAAGCATTTCATTGCTTGTTAATGGTGAAGTAACTTTTAACTAACGTTGATTTAACAATTCATTTCTAATCATACACAGAGATGATTATGATGTTGAGTTGTGTTCACATCATCACAAATGTTTCCAACAATGTTGAGAGCAGAGGAAGAAGTTTCCTTTGGTCGTCTGTCCTCCAGGGACGGAAACTGAGTCACATCTGAGAGACTTTCATCAGCGGTGGTGAGTTAGAGGTGTGATCAGCACCAGAGCAGCTAGTTGGACCACAGAATCATTTGTCTTCATTCGCTCCAAACAGCCACAGAACTTTACAACGTTACAGAACACAGACAGCGACAGTGGAGGTCCGCTCTGGATCACTGCTGCAGTCAGGCTGATCAACAGGAGTGAAGAGAAATCACCTATTTAATCACAAATGTCCAAAAATTCATCCCTGAGCTCTGCTGCCGTCGCTGAACGGCTCCGGATCAGAACAGAATCTGATGAGACTGCAGGTGTTTATTCCTCCAGAAGGTTCGGATCTGCAGCAGGAGGCTCTGAACACTCTGTAGACATCTTTTCTTTTGTTTTGACAGACAGAAATGACGTATTACTGTTAGTTAGTAGTTTAATATGGTGACTTTTTACGATGAGCTCATGTTTGTTTGTTTGCTTGTTTGTTTGTTTGTTTGTTTGTTTGTTTGTTTGTTTGCAGAGTGACGATCTCAACTGTCTCAATGTTTCTGTTCACAGCAACACAGACAGAGAGAGACCTCCTGTCCACCAACACGTCTGTGAGACAACAAAGTAAGCAAAAACAGATAGAACCAGGAGTACATATAGAACCAGGAGAACATATAGAACCAGGAGAACCAGGAGAACATATAGAACCAGGAGTACATATAGAACCAGGAGAGCATAAAGAACCAGGACAACCAGGAGAGCATATAGAACCAGGAGAACCAGGAATACATATAGAATCAGGAGAGCATATAGAACCAGGAGAGCATATAAAACCAGGAGAACCAGGGGAACATATAGAACCAGGAGTACATATAGAACCAGGAGAGCATATAAAACCAGGAGAACCAGGGGAACATATAGAACCAGGAGTACATATAGAACCAGGAGAACATATAGAACCAGGAGAACCAGGAGAACATATAGAACCAGGAGTACATATAGAACCAGGAGAGCATAAAGAACCAGGAGAACCAGGAGAACATATAGAACCAGGAGAACCAGGAATACATATAGAATCAGGAGAGCATATAGAACCAGGAGAACATATAGAACCAGGAGAACCAGGAGAACACATAGAACTAGGAGAGCATATAGAACCAGGAGAACCAGAAGAACATATAGAACCAGGAGAGCATATAGAACCAGGGGAACCAGGAGAACATATAGAACCAGGAGAGCGTATAGAACCAGGAGAACCAGGAGAACATATAGAACCAGGAGAACATATAGAACCAGGAGAGCATATAGAACCAGGAGAACCGGGAGAACATATAGAACCAGGAGAACATATAGAACCAGGAGAACCAGGAGAACATATAGAACCAGGAGAACCGAGAGAACATATAGAACCAGGAGAACCAGTAGACCTAGGATAACTAAAGAACCAGGAGAACAAGGAGAATATATAGAACCAGGTAGGGCTGGGACGACGGTCGACATAGTCGACGTAATCGACGCCATAAATTCGTCGACATGAATAATTTGCGTCAATGCGTCGTCCCAAACAGGAAGTGGCAGGACCCGCGGAGGCTGAGAATAGCCCCTCCCACACAGAGATGCTGCATTAACGCCGCAGCTGAGGTTCATCAATTCTCCGCCGTTGGTCATTCACACAGAGCGAAGCACTGCTGGAGTAAAGACGAACCGCTGTGTAATTCACACAGAAAGCCGGCGCTGCGGCTCCTAAAGAGACGTGACGGTGCACGTCGTGATGATGACGTCGGGGTGTTTCCCAGGTGTCCCCCCTGTCAGTTTAAACCCGTAGACCGTTTATAATGTTTAGTGATTGAGAACCCGGCCCCCTAAACATCCTGGAAGGGGAAAGAGCTACGTTTTTCGCGCTAAATTGCATCATTACATAATCACCATCAGTAAACAGGTCGCTGCCTGACTCTGTCATTCGCGGGGACGGAGGCTGTTTTCTGGGGGAAAGTTCACTGAAGTCTCGGTCGGGAGGGCTGACCGTCGCGGTGATTTATATCAACACAACCACTTGAGTGATTTTAAGATTTTTGCTGGTGACAGATGCTGTATTTCGGGGTCGGTAGGACAGGCGAGAGGACAGACGTTGCTCCGCCTACAACTGCAGTATTTTTTCGTCACATAAGTTACCAACGACAGTTACAGTTACTACGTTTCTTTTATTTGGCCATGTAACTTTAAATTTGCTCTTTCTTTTGTTATCTTTGTTTGCTATTTGTGTAATATCTTTGTTTGCTATCTGTCTACCTATCTTTGTAAGTGACTTTGGGTCCTTGAAAAGCGCTATATAAATTAAATGAATTATTATCATTATTATTATTATTTAAATTAATCATTAGATCAGTCGACTAATCAAAAAAATAATCGCTAGATTAATCGTTTGAGAAATTATCGTTTGGGACAGCTCTAGAACCAGGAGACCTAGGATAACTAAAGAACCAGGAGAACAAGGAGAACATAGTGAATCAGGCAAACAAATAGAACTGGGAGAACACAGAGAACCAGTAAAACCAGGAGATCCCAGAGAGGTGTGACTCTCATGGTACAATCAGAGCACGTTTATTGATCAGAGTGATTTAAAGTAGAACCAAAATGACCAAAGAGAACCAGAAGAACCAAGACTGTCACAGTAAATGAGAACAGGGTTATTGATTTATCAGTTTTCTCAGTCCGTCCTCGTCTGTCTTATACAGGTACTGATGGTACCAGGTGAGGAGTCATTGGTCAGGGGTCAGGAGTCAGGACTCAGGAGTCAGGGTTTTGTCCTTTCTTGCTGCACGGATACAAACACACACAAACTCCAGAATATTTAAGATGGAAACTTTATTAAAATGAGTCAAACAGAAGAAATCTTGAAGGATCCACTGAGAACCTTCTGTGGATGTTTAACATTTTATTCTCACCTCACTAAGAACCCTCTACAGATCAAATCAGGATGTAAACCTACAGGATCCATGACGGATCTCTTTTGGTTCTAGGGAGAATCTACTGTGGATCCACCAACAACATTCTGTAGATCTATTCTAGATATAATTTTGAACCCACATCCCCTTAGATCTATGGTAGATCTGCCTCAGGGTAGAGTCTCCATGGTGACCCTGGACAGGGACAAGTCGTAATACATTTTGATGCTGTTGATGGATCTCAGGTCCCTGATCCGGTGTTTGAACTCCAGCAGGTGAGAGTTGTTGACGGCCACCTTAAATCCACTGTTGGTGCAGAGGATCTTCATCTACAACCACAAAACCACAGACTGTCATCAACCCGCTCACATGTTCCCAGACTGGCCCTGCAGAGGGCGCTCTGACACCTGAGTGTCCAACAAACATGGACTTGGATGAGAATGTTCTTAGTGGTATAGATCAAAGATCTCACCTCAAACTGCTGTCCCGGCACAAAGGGGAAGTTGCTCGACCTCTCCTCACTTCCCCACTTGTTGCCGATGCAGCTGTTGCAGACGATCACCTTCTTGTGGTCCTCGTCGAAGCGAGGGTTGAAGTGGAAAGCGATGTCACCGGCTTTGCAAATATCCATTGTGATCCTAAAAAGTCAGGGGGAAGTTACCTCTGCAGACGGTTCACACGATTTATATGCACTTTAAAAGCAACAATGACTCAAATCAAATCCATCTATCACAAATGTCAAAGTGTCAGAACTGACTTCTTAGCGTTGGGTTTGATGGTTCCACCGATGGTGATGAGCAGTTTGTCATAAACTCCATTGGGCAGAGACTGATTGAATGGAATCGTCTGTCAAGAAGGAAACAACCATTATCTCCATCCATCCACCCATCCACCCATCCATCCATCCATCATCCAACCAACCACCCATCCATCCACCCATCCATCCATCCATCATCCAACCAACCACCCATCCATCCATCCATCCATCCATCTGTCCATCCATCCATCCACCCATCCATCCATCATCCAACCAACCACCCATCCATCCACCCATCCATCCATCCATCCATCCATCCATCCACCCATCCACCCATCCATCCATCTATCCATCCATCCATCCATCCATCTATCCAACTACCTATCCATCCATCCATCCACCCACCCATCCATCCATCCATCCATCCATCCATCCATCCATCCATCCATCCATCTATCCACCCACCCATCCATCCATCCATCCATCCATCCATCCATCCATCCACCCACCCATCCATCCACCCATCCAACCATCCATCCATCCACCCATGCATCCATCCATGCATCCATCCACCCATCCATCCATCCACCCACCCATCCATCCACCCATCCAACCATCCATCCATCCATCCATCCATCCATCCATCTATCCAACCATCCATCCATCCATCTATCCAACTACCTATCCATCCATCCATCCATCCACCCATTCATCCATCCATCCATCCATCCATCCACCCATCCATCCATCTATCCATCCATCCATCCATCCATCCATCCATCTATCCAACTACCTATCCATCCATCCATCCATCCACCCACCCATCCATCCATCCATCCATCCATCCATCCATCCATCCATCCACCCACCCATCCATCCACCCATCCAACCATCCATCCATCCACCCATGCATCCATCCATGCATCCATCCACCCATCCATCCATCCACCCACCCATCCATCCACCCATCCAACCATCCATCCATCCATCCATCCATCCATCCATCCATCCATCTATCCAACCATCCATCCATCCATCCATCCAACCAATCAAACATCCATCCTTCAATCCATGACTCCATCTCACCAGACTTTGTTGGGGGGCAGTTTGAGGTCCTGTAGAAGGACTGGGCCATCCTGGTGCACTGGGCTGACCTGGATGGCCGGGATGGCCGGGTTGGCTGGGTTGGCTGGGTTGGCTGGGTTGGGCGGGCCATGTGGGTTGACCTCCAGGCTGACCTCCAGGTTGACCTCCAGGCCATGTGGGTTGACCTCCGGGCTGACCTCCAGGCCATGTGGGTTGACCTCCGGGCTGACCTCCGGGCTGACCTCCAGGCCATGTGGGTTGACCTCCGGGCTGAACTCCAGGCTGACCTCCAGGCCAGGTGGGGTTAGCAGGTTGACCTCCAGGCCAGGTGGGGTTAGCAGGTTGACCTGTTGTTGACACAGACATATTCTGTCTTTATCTACTGTTGAAACTGAGTGTTAACAGGTAGTTTTGCTCAAGCAAGCTGTGACCAATAGGCTTGATTGCAGGGTGGAGTCAAGTCAGCATAAAAGTAGCAGCCGGTGCTCACCTGTTCAGATACATTTAGTCCAGGAAAGAGAAGCTGTGAAATTGCTGCTGGTGAGTCAGAGGGAATTGTAGATCTACTGTTGGCATTCCGTGAGGAAGGTTAGCTGTAATATGTAATCTTGTCTGGACACTTTTTGGGTAAATGTTTGGAAACTGTTGAAACTGAGTAGTTTTGCCCAAGTCAGCTGTGACCAATAGGCTTGATTGCAGGGCGGAGCCAAGTCAGCATGAGGTAAATCTAGCACATACGGGCTGATCACTACAGCGTCAGGAGAAAGAAAGCTGAACGAAGACTTAGGGAGTCTCTCTGCTGGAGTCTAAAGAGGAAGTCAAAGTAACTCGGTGTCCACCACCGATTGAAGCCATGAACTTTACACAATCTCAGTCAGGACATCAAACCGCAGCAGATTTCACACATTGCTGGAGGCTGTAATCCAGCCAATCTCTGCTATCCGACATTCTCCACCAGTACTGCACTTGAAGTACTGGGGGGGCGATGGAACTGCCAGTCTGCAGTCAAGAAGGCAGACACCATTTCAGCCTGTGCCTCCCTGCAGACACTCCACTTCCTGGCCTTTACAAGACCTGGATCACCCCAGAAAACACCGCCACTCCAGCTGCCCTCTCGTCTGCCTCCTCATTCTCACACTCCCCGAGACAAACAGGTTGAGAAGGAGGAACTGGATTCCTCGTCTCCCCCATGTGGTCCTGCCAGGTCCTTTCCATGGACCACCTACCCAGATCTGCTTTTGAACTCCACGCTGTCTCTGTCACACTTCCTTTCAAACTCCACATTGTGGTGATCTATCGCCCTCCTGGTCCTCTCCGTGACTTCTCTGATGAGATGGACGTCCTCCTTTAAGTCCACCACCTCGCTCGTCCCTACACCTCACACAGTCACCACCTGTCACAACCTGAAATCCTTCTCTCCCTCTGCTCTCTCCTCTGCTGTTCTGTCCTCACTACTAGCCATAGATCTATTCACTCTAATGTCCACTGAGGAAGCCTCCTCCCCTTTGTTATCCTCCCTCTCCTCCTTTTTAGATGCTCTCTGTCCTCTCACCTCCCGGCCAGCTGATCTTCTCTCCTCCTCCTGCCTGTCTGAATCTCTGAGAACCAACAGATTGGTGCTATGAGCAGTAGAGAGAATCATCCTGATGACCTTGCCCACTACCACCACCTCCTCTCTGACTTCACCTTGACGGTATCAGCAGCCAAATCTGCCTTCTACCTGTCAAAGATCAACTCCTCTGCCTCCTACCCCAGGAAACTATTCTCCTTGTTCTCTTCTCTCCTCCTCCTCCTTCCTCCCTCACTGCTGATGACTTTGCAACTTACTTTACCAAGAAAGTGAAAGACATCAGCTCCTCATTTACTCCAATTTCCATCCAGTAAGTACCTTCCCCGACCCTCACCTCCGATGGCCTTCAGCCTTCTCTCCTCTGAAGATGTTCTCACACTAGTGACGGGCCTCCTCACAGTGACTGAGTCGCTCGGTGCCTCCAGAACCTCGTCCCACTCATCAGTCCTCGTTCTCCTCGACTTATCTTCTGCGTTTGACACAGTCGACCACCAAATCCTCCTCTCCACTCTGGCTGAACATGGCTGACTCAGCTCTAACCTGGTTCACATCATACCTGACAAATCGCACCTTTCAGGTCACCTGGAACGGCTCCTTGTCCAAACCCTGCTTTCTGGAAACTGGTGTCCCTCAAGGCTCAGTATCAGGACCGGTTCTGATTTCACTATACACTAAATCACTCGGCTCTGCAGTCACATCACATGGATTCTCTGACCACTGTTCTGCTGACGACACCAACTGTTCCTCTCTTTCCCCTCGTCCTCCTCCAACAGCCACGCTGTGACGCTCATCTCTGAATGTCTGCATCATCTCTGCTCGGACGGCTGCTCATCACCTCAAACTCAACCTGAGTGAACCTGAACTCCTCTTCATCCCGGGACAGACTGCCCTCACATGGACCTGTCAGTCACTGTTGAGGATGTCACAGTATCGCCTTCATCGACTGAGGAACCTGGGCGTAATCCTCGACGACAGACTGTCCTGCCCCCCCAACATCACTGCTGTGGCCCGATCCTGCAGATTTGCCCTCTACAGCATCTGCAGGATCTGGTCTTTCCTCACAATGGACACAACGCAACTCCTGGTCCAAGCGCTGGTCATCTCCCGTCTGAACTACAGCAACTCCCTCTTGGCTGATCTCTCAGCCTCTGAGACTGAACCACTGCAGCGTATCCAGAACGCTGCAGCGCGCCTTGTTTGCAATCTACCCAAATTTTCTCATGTGACCCGCCTCCTTTGTGACCTCCACTGGCTTCCTGTTGTAGCCCGCATCTGATTCCAGATGATACTGCTGGTCTTCAAGGCCGTCAATGGAACTGCACCCGTCTACCTACAAGCACTAGTCAGACCACATGCCCCACCTTTGAGCACAAAGGTCGCTCAGCGAAGTCGTGACTCTTCTCTGTTCTGGCGCCTCAGTGGTGGAACAAATTCCCGACCAATGTCAGGACAGCAGAGTCACTCTCCGTCTTCCCCAAAAGATTCAAGACTCATTTGTTCAGACGTCACCTCGACTCCACAGAGCATGACTCCCTCCCAACCACCCGCCCCCCCAAAAAACAAATAACTTGTATGTATGTAAACCTGTATGTTAGTATCGTTAGCACTTCTATCACAGCGCTTATGTCAGCTCAGATAACTTGACTCTGACCTCTGTTCACTGACACTGTTCTGTTCAATTTGTTTCTAAATGTTTTCACTCTTCAGGTTCCGGTTCTACTGATCGACTCTGAATGAAGAACCTCACTGTTTAAAACTAATGTCATCAGAAGAATATGGAAGATATAAGAACGTTAAAGTTCTTCAGAGGGGCTTAAACATCTCAAAGAACAGCAGACAAAGAATTAGACTGTGAGGATGATGATGATGTTACCTGGCCAGCCACCGGCCCCTCCTGATTGGTTGTTGCCACCAGCGGGCCAACCGTC
Organism: Diplodus puntazzo; assembly: GCA_963678695.2. NCBI lineage: Eukaryota > Metazoa > Chordata > Actinopteri > Spariformes > Sparidae > Diplodus > Diplodus puntazzo. The sequence goes on from OZ023175.1 coordinate 462,783, forward strand.
GCCAAGAGCGTCTGACAACTGCAGAGAAGAAGAAAGAAGTGAAGCAATACAGGAAGTGACTGCAGTTCCTCTGACGTCCACCAGCTGTGACCAAACTCTAACATTTTACTGCTATCATCAACCTGTTAGCATGTTACTGTGAGCCTGTTAGCATGCTAATGTTAGCATGTTTGCTGATTAGCTGTCTGTTTTCATGTGCAGTGCGTTCACTTTACATGCCGCCGCGTTTCTGTAGAATGAAGTCTCATTTCTTTCACGCTGTGATGTTTCGTGCACATTTTTATCTGCTTCATGTTGAAGCTGTTTTTCAGAGCTGACAACGTTTTCCAGACAAACTGACGTCACAAACTGACCTGTAACTCCAGAGAAGAGCACAGAAGTACTGATGACTGATGAAGCAGCTTGCGAACACTAAATCTGCAGTGGATCAGTTCCTGAGTGTCCGAGCTGTCCCTGAAGGCAGCACGGCCCACAGAGTGTGTTCAGTGTGTGTTCAGTGTGTGTTCGTGACGGACTCAACAGGAATGTTCTGTATGAAGTTGTTGGTTTAAGAGATGAATGCTACACACACACACACACACACACACCCTGTACACAGTGTGTGTATTGTCCGTATGAATCAGAGTGAATCATCACTCTCACAGCTGCCGTCACTGAACGTTTGTAGCTGAACAGACTTTAATGTTGACGACTTATAACTAATAAATCATCTATGTTTCAAATCAACTTGATCAGTGATGCTTAAATCGACTCGTCCAGTCTGATTGATCCACTGCAGCTTCTTTCCTCCAGTTTCTGTCACCAGATGAATGTTTGTCTAGTTGAATTAAAGAAATTCAATTTGAAATCTCTAAATAACTAAGGCAGCACTTTGATCCTGAAACATGAGTGAAAGCGTGACTGCAGAACACGTGATGATCGTCAGCTGTGAACGTGATGAGGACAGGAAACATGGAGACAAACTGAGACTCACGTCCATGTCGCTCCTCTGAGACGTCGGATGCAGCAGGAGGAGACGTGAGAGATGTGGTGGACGAGTTCTGACAAGAAGACAACAACAGGAAGTTACTCTGCAGCGGGACTCCTCCTCAGCTCCGCCCCCAAATACTCAGTTACTTTTCAACACGTGTTCTTGTTATTCTGTCCAGTGCAGCAGCAGAGATAAAATCAATAAACTTCTGATTCCTCGTCAATGATTCTTTATTCTTTACTTTATTAAGCTGATACTATAAAACCTGCATTACATTTAAACCGCAGTGATGGAATGTAACTAAGTACATTTACTCAGGTACCGAATCTACCTGATTACTTCAGTTACTAGTGACTTTACAGATTACATTTTTAATTGAATAGTTTTCTTCATCAATCATAAAAACAGTGATTGATGATCAGCATGTAAATATATGGATCAGTTACTTTACTGATACTTTGACACTTGACTAACTTAAAGCTACAAACGTACAAAGTACGATCTTCAATGCAGTACTTTAACTTGTAATAGAGTATTTTCCTTTTACTGGAGTATCTGAAGACTTCCTCCAGTCCTGTACCGACTCCTCCTTCATGTCTCTGTTATTTTGTCCACCCTCAGTGAAACAAACAGAACCACAGAATCACCTCTCTGTATAAAAAGTTCTGAGTCCTCGAGTAAATGTTTCAGTTACTTTCCACAGCTGGTCTGTGTTTGTGGGCGGAGTCAAGCTTCTCACGCCAAACACACACAAACAGTCTGCAGCAGGAAGTGAACGCGTCTCTGATGTGACTGGACTCAGTGTGTCGGTTCTGTTCCTCTCTGTCGGTGTCGATAAAGTTTGACTGAACGGTTTAACATCACACAGAACAGAACAGAACAGACAGCTGGACCTCAGAGCCCGTCTGTCTGCAGGATGCCTTTAAAGTTCAGCTTTCACAGCCACTTCCTGTCTCTGCTTCTGGTTTACGTCCCGTCTGACTCAGAACAACGACCCAAACTCTGTTTCCTGTCAGAACACGATCAAAGAAAATGTGAAGAAGAAGAGCAGACGTACCTGAGTTCACCTGAGAGCTGCAGACTCACACTGACTCTGAGAATCTGAGACGACCCGGCACAGCTTCAAGTGTCGAGCCACACCCTGCTCACACATACACACACACACACACACACACACACACACACACACACGGACCACACCCACACATACACACACACACAGACCACCACACAGTGACTCACACACACACAGACCACACCCCCTCCAAACACACACACACACACAGACCACCACACAGTGACTCAGACCCAGTGTGTGTTTGTTGTTACCATGTAAACTGTGTTAGATGTTAAACTCGTGAGATCAAACTGGATTATAGACGGTGGTTATGTTGTTGGTTATTTTGTGTTGCCACGGAAACTAAAGAGTAGATGAAGATCAGACTCGCCTTCATCAATCAATCAATCAATCAATCACTCAATCAGAACTGAAGCATCAACACAAAGTGAACATTGAGGAGCTGCTCCGTCTGTTGGTTCTGTTGCTTCTGTTTGTTCTGTACACATGTTTAAATGATTCATGTTTGTCTTTGTTTTAGTCCAGATTAGATTAAGATTACAAATCAAAGTGACATTAAATAAACATTCATTCATTTAGTCAATATGCAGCTGAACAACTGCTGAACATCAACATCACCAGACTCCATTAAGAAATGTGGTTATTTTAAGAGTTGTTGAGTTAGAACAAACTTTATAACATTATGAAACTGTCTGTGACAGATTCTGAATCATTGTGTCTTTCTTGTAAATTCAGCATTAAATCAGAAGCTGAAGTTGTTTGTTTGAATCACATGCTTCACGCTAGACAACAAAACAGGAAGTGGACCGACTAGTTCAGAACTGAGAGACGGATCGGATCAGATTTCGGTCTCTCTTTAACCGTCGATGATTCTGTCTGGTTCTTCTTCTACTTCACTACATCTCATACTGTACTTTTACTCCATTACATTTATCTGACAGATTTATTACTTTAAAAATGAACATTTTTCACATAAATCACACAAAGAGAATATAAATCAAACTACCAGCAGTTCATACAAGAACAGCTGAAACTATTAACCAAGTGATAATCAAATATATTGATAATGTTTTTCAGTGAAACAGAAAACCTAAATTATGTTAATATTTTGGCAGCTGGGGTTTAAAAACACCTGTGAAATATATTCTAATCTCATAAAATAGTTATTTTCCATCATTAATACAGTTTAATGTTTAATTAAATACATTTACATGTGTAGAAACAACTAAAAAAATGCATTTCCTGAGAAAATACAGTGTGAATGGTGACAGCTGAAGTGATTTCGGAAATCTGCTGATTGTACTGCCAGAAATGCATAAAACTATAAAAACGAACAGTCAAGAATTTGCAGAAAAAGCTGAACTGTTCAAAAGCTAAAAAGTAAGAAGGCTGAAAGAGCTCAAAAAGGTGTAAAAACAGTTTCTCTGGCTGCACACATGCTGGAGCAGCAGCACAGCCACAGTTGAAAATGTCCCCCATAAGAATGAATGGGAAAACGCCTCCCAAACTCCTGCCATTTTTGAAAAAAGTGTAATGGTTATCGCCAAGATATTTATATATTGAGTAACAGGAGATATTGCTGAACTCTGTGATGTCTTTTTTATTTCTGTAGAGTGAAAAATGAGGACGCCAGAGTGAGAGACAAAACAGGTACCGTCTCCTCTCCTCCAGAAATTTAGGCTCAAAATTAAGATTGTGGCTTATGGAGGAGTTGCTGCAGTGCTTGTCGCTCTGGGGCTTCTACAGCTTAAAGGTTAAGTCCTACATCTGAAATAAGACCATCAGCTGAAAGCCAACAAGATTTCCTACATTTCTATGTATATATTGTCTATGTGAATTAAAAGATTTGGGATCCAAATCAAGCTGAAGATAATTTTTTCTCCAGTTTTTCTAGCTGCTCTCCACTCTAGCGGTGATGTCACGCACTCTAGCTCATGCAATACACACCCATTATAAAATCAGAAGATGGCCTAAAAATCCTTAAAACTAAAACTGTGATGATTTCAAAACCGTACAAGATTTTAAAAAGCTGAATACATGATCAATAGTTCAAAGTCTTCTGACTCTTTAAAAGGTGGAATGGTTTCTGCAGCTCAAAGTATGAGGGACAAGGGACAAGTTTTGAAGAGGATTTGAAGATTTTCCTATTTACTTCCATTGTAATTTTATTTTGAAAAAATGAAAAGTTAAAAAGCTAAAAAGTTAAAACAATAGAGTGAATTCTCGTTAGCATGACAACTTGTAGCATTCACATGAATCACATGAAAACAAACACTGATAAAATACAAATAATCAGACTTCCAGTGAGGCTTCAAGATGGCGACGTAGACCTGCTAACTCTCCCTGACATGTGATTAGTGTGACATTAAACTCCACCAAAACATGAATATTGACCTTGGAATAAACTAAAACGACCTAGAATGAGTGGACTTAAAAGCAAGAAAGCGCGTATAGAGTACAGGTATTGTCGGAGATGTCCGCCTCCACCCTGCAGGACTGATCCTCCACCAGCAGATGGATGTGCTTGTGCAGAAGGCAGGGTGGTGTCAGACCCTGAGGTCGGAGGTCAACGAACAATTGTTATGAGGAAGTCATTTTAGAGTTGGACGGTTTAGACGACCCAGAGAAGAGGATTCTACAGGAGACCCGGCTGTCTCAGACTGAAACATTAAAGAAATGAAACTTAATTATTATTTTTATGAACTAAACATGTTGGAGACAAACAGAAATGAAGTGTAAACATGCTTAAAACACACAAAGCATCAGAACCCAAGTGTTCTGGTCCAAACACACTTCACCTGTTTGTTCCTAAGTGGATCACAGGTTAACCGTCATCACACATCAGACGTGCACGTGAGTGTGCACGTGACAGTTTAGTGCACAGATCCTCTGAGCTGCTCAGCTGCAGATTAGCATGTTAGCTATGTTTGGTATGCAGCGCTGCACAGCACCAACACCAAGTCGGTCCAGTCTTTACTCCAACAACAGTGTTCAGAGTCTGTATGTCCAGAACCAGAACCAACAGGATGACATATAATACCATCAACACAGATGACTCAGAACTGCAGCGCAGCTCAAGATGTGACTGAAGAGTCCAGACACAGAACTTTATACAGAACTTTATATATTACACTGATAAAATGCAAATAATCAGAATAATAACTGTCTCTGGAAACATTTTAGTACTTTTAACACTTTAAGTACTTTTACTCCATTACATTTATCTAACAGCTTTATTCACCTTTCAGTGAAACAAAGAACATTAAAAGTTTACATTTTGATCACTGAGGATTAAAATAATCCTGTGAAATAAAACAAACTGCAGATTTTATATTTTCATATCAAATGTATTTTACATGTTTTTCATGTTAAATCAAAGTCATTTCAATTAAAGGTGCAGTATGTGAGAACTGGCCACCTGTTGGATTTATACACCAACAGAGGACAGCATATTACAGAGTGACTGCTACCTGTTGCTAACTGCTGCTAACAGCTGCTACCTGTTGCTAACTGCTGCTACCTGTTGCTAACTGCTGCTAACAGCTGCTACCTGTTGCTAACTGCTGCTACCTGTTGCTAACTGCTGCTAACTGCTGCTAACTGCTGCTACCTGTTACTAACTGCTGCTAACTGCTGCTACCTGTTACTAACTGCTGCTAACTGCTGCTAACTGCTGCTACCTGTTACTAACTGCTGCTAACTGCTGCTACCTGTTGCTAACTGCTGCTAACTGCTGCTACCTGTTACTAACTGCTGCTAACTGCTGCTACCTGTTGCTAACTGCTGCTACCTGTTGCTAACTGCTGCTAACTGTGTTATGAGTCAGATCAGGACAGTCTGAACTTTATATCCTGATGTTTGTTGTGTTCTTGTGATGCGAGACGTGAACGTGTTCGCTGTCAGACGGTCCGTCCTCAGCTGATCTGGTGTCAGTCTAACTAGTAGATATTTCACTGTGAAGTTCATCATATTGATTCATTCCTCAGTTTTCTTTGTTATCACTGAAATATAAATGTTCATCGTCTCGCTGGTATCGAAATTTAATTTGACGTTTCGATGTCTCTGATCGAAATGATGAAGTTTATCGAAGTCTGGAACTCTGTGACAATCAGGAGAAACTGAACCAAACCTCATTTAAAAAACAGTCAAATTAATCTCAGTTCACTCACCATCTTCTGCTGGAGCTTCGGATTCATCTGAAGATCCAGAAAGACCCGGAAAAGACAAGAAAAGTGGACCTGGAGTTTGGATTGTTCTGTCAATCTACAGCTTCCAAGTCCAAAAACAAACGTTCAGGTTCTGTAGTTTGGTTCTGATCTGGTGGTTTGAGTTCAGTCCTGAAGGAGGTGAACAAGTTTCAGTGAGTCCACATTTACACCAGGATTAGTGTGTGTGTGTGTGTGTGTGTGTGTGTGTGTGTGTGTGTGTGTGTGTGTGTGTGTGTGTGTGTGTGTGTGTGTGTGTGTGAATGTGTTCATATATAAGCTGCTGGACTTTGCTTCAGCAGGTTTTGGTTTCAGGATGAAGTCTGTTCTGTTCCTGCTCCTCTGTTTGTCTCCAGCCGTCAGTCAGGTGGAGGACGGCGTCAGGTCGGGTTTGGACGGCGTCAGGTCGGGTTTGGATGGTGTCAGGTCAGAGGCCGACGTCCCTCCGGAGCTCCCGGTCCTCTGGGACGAGCTGTGGGGGTTGAAGCAGCTGGTGCTGAGCCTGAAGGCGGCGGAGGTGCAGCAGCGTCAGGTCCTGAGGAGCATGGAGAGCCGGCTGAGGGACGGGGAGCTGGAGGCCGAGCAGCAGAGACGCAGCCTGGACGCACTGGAGAAGATGGCGGCGCAGCAGGGGGAGGAGCTAAGGGACTCCAAGGTGAGGGCGGAGGCTGACGGGAAGCTGCTGACGGAGCTGAACTCAGACCTGAGGAGGAGGGTGGAGGAGCTGGAGGAGCAGAGCGCAGGTGGGTGGATGTTCTAAAGTTAGATTATAGTGAACTTTAATGTGTGAGCTACGGTGGCCCTGAGCGGCCAAACACAACAACACATCTCCTGAAACGTTTCTGTTTCCTGTTTGAACCTTTGTGTCACCAAACACCACGAGTCCCAATGAACCCGTCCACACTGGACCTGCTTTAAACAACAGAACTGTCTTCAGGACGGGAGCTTGAACAGAACAATGAGTTTAACTGCAAGGAAACTGAGACGGTGACTGTGAATCCGTCTTAAGGCAGGAACACAGCGGGCCAACCGTGGAACGTCTGAGGCGTTTGGGGAGACTCGGACTAGCTCGGGAACAAATCTGTTGGTGTGTTCAGCTGCGTCGGAAGCTTTAGGAACCGTGTGGATGTTGTCTGCTCCGATTCGTCATGTGAAGTCTGAGGAGAAGGGCTGTCGGCCGTCTGAGCCATCGGATTCTCTGATTGGCGGTGTGCTAGATGTATGACCATTCTGATTGGCGGTGTGTGGGAGGGGCGGAATACTGTGTGCGCTTTGTTTTCTATGCACTCCGTTCCATCATTTCCTGTTTTCATGTTCTTGTTAAGGAGACCTATCGCAGAACGTACACGCTGCTGTGGAGCCGGCAGCACGAGGCGCGTGTTCAATGCAACTTTTCTGCCGAACGGGTCAGACGAGAGGCAACAGATAAAGACAGCTGGCTGTTGGTTTGAGTGTGAGCGGTGTGTGTGTGCACCTTTAAACAGAACCAAACAGCTGATGTGATCGTCTGTCTCAGCAGCACAACGCCAAAAAACGTTTTCTGTTCTGACATCAAAAAACTAAAGGAAATAACAGACCAGTTTTACTTCAGAGACCAAACCGTCAGTCAGTCTGAAGAACTCGCATCAGAACCTGTTCATTCTTATACACTGCATCTAATTCTCAGTGTTTCTGTCTTTTGACAGTTCATGTTCAAAATGTCTGATGGAAACAGTTGTGCAGAATAAACCAGTGAACAACAGCTCACACCACCCATCAGCTGTTTCCTGTCACCTGTCTCCACCTCATCTCGTCCACCTCCACCACGTAGCCACGTAGCCTACACTGCGTCATCATCTGAACAAATTATGCTTCATGTAGCTCAGAACAGTTTATGGAACCAGATTCATATTTTCCTTGTTTTGATTTTGAACTCAGAAGTTCACTTAAAAATCTGTTGACATTTTACAGAAACATGGCGACTGCAAGAAAAACAGTTCGCAACCTGAGAGACGGAAATACCCTCAGGACCCCCGAAGACATTTTTAATAATTATGGGCCATCACGTTTCTGTTTGAAAAGACTAATATGGCATCATAATAATAATAATAATAATAATATTACATATAATAATACTATGAATTGTTTGATGCCTGTGTCACGTGTAATGTAACTTGTCAGAACATATTACGGTCAGGTTTCATTCTGTTGTGTCTCTGGATCAATAAATCTATCGATCTATGTTTTCTGTTTCAGCTCAAGCGGTCGAGTTTGCAGCCGATGTGTTGACGCTTCAGTCCAGACTGAACCTCAGCGAGAGCGCCGTGGACGAGCTTAAGAAGAAGAACACAGGTGTGTCGAGATCACGTGACCTCACAGAACATAACTCAAGAAATCAAACGATAACAACACAGTGATGATGATGATGACGTCATGATGATGATGACATCATCAGGCGGTGGAGTCTGTCGTCCAGAAATTAGCTAGCATGTTAGCACATCTGGTTCCCTCGTGTCGAAGTCTGTTGAATGTCTGAATAAAGCGCGCGGTCGCCGCAGGCTGCAGATGTTTAGTCTGTGGTTGCCATGGTAACCCCGTGCCGCCATGTCTCCGCAGCGCTGGCGGCCGAGCTGCCGTTCCTGCAGACGAGACTGAGGGCGAGCGAGAGCACGGTGGAGCAGCTGAGGAGGAAGAGCACAGGTCATCATCATCATCATCACTTTCAACATGTTCTGACAGTAAAGACAGAATATGTAATCTTTCTCAGCGGCGCCCCCTGTGGCCTGTAGTGCTAACCACAGGCTAATGCTAACGCTAAAACAACCCGGCTGTCGCTGGTCAACATCCAGCCGACAGAAGTCTTCACGTCAGTTTGTGTCAAATGTTCCGTTCTTCATTTAGAGGACAGATTTCTGGTATTTTAATTAAATACAGTATTTTGTGTTTTACCTGGATGTTGTTGTTGTGTTGTTGTTGTGTGTCAGTGCTGGCGGTCAGACTGTGTAACACTGAGAGTCTGATGGAGGAGCTGATGAAGCAGACCTCAGGTCAGTTCTCCGCTTTATTCAGCCTCTATTGATCACCAATAATCAGCAGCATAGCAACACGATCAGACTGTTTGATGAGACGTGTTGTTTCCGTATCAACAGATAATTAATGAGTCAAATCAAACAGCTGCTGTAATTATGTCAAATATGTCACCAGCCGTCCCGTCCAACACTTCAAACACTTCATCAGCGACTGAAGCGTCCAAAGCGTCCGAAGCGTCCGAAGCGTCCGAAGCTTCGGGGCGTCGGCTGAACGTCCGCCTGGAGGAGCTGAACACAAACACACGAGGTGACCGAACCGATTAATCAGTAATCAATCGCTCTTGACGATGTGTCTGCTTTAATCACATCTTGTTTCCTGACATCTCTCAGCTCTGCAGACTCAACTGGACCAACTGCAGGAAGAACTGAACCGATCTGCTGAGGGAGAACGGATCAGCGCCGTACACGGTGAAATATTCATTCATCCATTCAGATCCATTCAGATCACTGCTGCTGTGTGTTTCTGTCAGCGTCGTGCTCACTGTGATTTTATTGCTTATTGATTACAGATCAGGTGTTGCAGCTCGGCAGCAGACTGAACTCCAGCCAGCTTCACCTGGACGAGCTGAGGAGAATCTGTGCAGGTGAGTCACATGATGTGATGACGTCAGCAGAGTCGTTTTAAAATGTGAGCGTGAGGTTTAATGATTTCATCATGTTCAGATCAAACAGGTCGACTGACGTCTGCGGAGGGACGAGTGGACGAGCTGAAGTCTGAAAACACAGGTAACACACCTGAGTGGTTTATCTTCAGGTGAATCTAATCTTTACATCTCAGCGGTCGATGAACTCTGAGTGATTCACCTCTTCCAGCTCTGAGCGACAGACTGAGTGTTGGTGAACGTCGGCTGGACGAGCTGCAGAATGAAAACACAGGTGAACAACATCAAACACACACCTGTAAACACATCAGACTTCAGCTGGTTCAGGTGGACACGTCAGAAAAGTGTCTTTAACAGGCAGAAACCTCGAACAGAACCGGGCTCAGCTGGGCTGTGGGCTCGAGGTTTCTGCCTGTTAAAGGCAGTTTTGTCCGGTCAGTCAGTGGAGACATTCACTTCCTGTTTCCTGTTCAGCTCTGCAGCTCAGACTGAGTGTCAGTGAGGAGCACCTGGAACACCTGGAGCACCTGGAACACCTGGAACACCTGGAACACCTGCAGACAGAGAACACAGGTAACTGCAGTTTGTCCATGAAGCTCCTCCAGGTGAGTCCGGAGACGTCTGACTGGTCCTGATGTGTTTTGTGTTCTCAGTTCAGTCTGTTCAACTTTCTCTGATGGAGTCCAGACTGACAGACGGACTGAACAGAACCACAGGTCCAAACTGATTCACTGTCACATTTCCACTAATCACTGATGTATTGATTATCAATGAATCTGATTGGTCTGTACTGAAGATTTTAAACCTGGACTCAGTAAATGTTCAGACAAATACCGACTGTTGTGTTGATCAGCTCTGGAGGTCCGACTGAGATCTGCTGAGACACACCTGGAACACCTGGAACGCCTGGAACGCCTGGAGCACCTGGAACACCTGGAACGCCTGGAACGCCTGGAACACCTGGAACACCTCCAGACAGAGAACATAGGTAACACGTTGTCATTACATCATTCAACTCAACAGTTGAGTTGAATGATGTTGTAACAGTTTAATGTTGTAACAGACGTTTGGTTTATGAGGCAGACAGGTCGACAGCACTGAGTCCAGTTCTGCAGGGTTCTGCAGGGTTCTGCAGCGTTCTGCAGGGTTCTGCAGGGTTCTGCAGCGTTCTGCAGGGTTCTGCAGGGTTCTGCCTGTTAAAGGCAGTTTTTTTCTCTTCACTGACACAAAGTGCTGCTCATGTCGGGTCTCTGTAGAATCATGAATCAGGAGTTTGGTTTGGACCTGATCGATATGGAACGTGTCATGAGAATGTAAACTGGCACTGTACTGATAAAGACTGATTGATTGATTGATTGATTGATTGATTGATTGATTGATTGATGTTTATCACTCATGTGTTTTTAGTTCAGTCTGATCGACTATCCCTGATGGAGTCCAGACTGACAGACGGACTGAACAGCACCACAGGTCCACTTAGATTCATATAAACATCACGTTTTAACATCGTCCAGATATTGATTAGTTAATGGTTATTTATTAATTCGTACTTTACTGAAGAGATCAAACTGTTGTGTTGATCAGCTCTGGAGGTCCGACTGAGATCTGTGGAGACACACCTGGAACACCTGGAACACCTGGAGAACCACACTGCAGGTAACATCACCACCCCGCTGAGCTTCAGTCCAAAGCATCATTATGTAAGTACATTCAGAACTGGTCCTGAACTGGTCCTGAACTGGTCCTGAACTGGTCCTGAACTGGTCCTCCTGACATGGAAGGTCATCTTCAGTCTGCTTTAATAGAAACCACAGAGGAGGTTTGAGGGAACTCTCTGTGGATCTCAGAAGAACTTGATGTTCTGCAGGTTGTTGAATGTCTGAAGTGTTTTCAGTGGGCGAGGCGGAGCTGTTGGCCGTCACCGCGAGGCTGAAGGTCACGAAGCAGCAGCTGGACGAGCTGACGGCTGAACTCTCAGGTGATGTTGGATCCTCTGGCTACTGTTTGTCTGGTCCTGCTTCAGGTTCTGATGGTTCTGTGTTTGTGTTGCAGATGGACTGGCGGCAGCAGACAGGCGCGCTGAAGGTACCACCCTGTCTCCATCACAGCGCTTCTGTGGTTATTACATTACGATAGAAAAGCTGCTAATCACATGTGTTTCCTGTCAGAGCTGCAGGTCCGACTGAGCGCCACTGAGGCCGCAACCCACCAGCTGGAGACCCACAACCAGGGTAGAGTCCAGAACGCCACATGAAGCTGCCTGTGACCAGTGTCAGTCCAACAGTACCAGACATTCAGTGACCTCCATGTTGTTTTTCTCTTCGCAGATCAGTCCGCCTTGCTAACGGAAATCCGGTCCAGACTAGAGGCTGCAGAGAGCCTCAGCTCAGGTGAGTCCTCAAGGCTCAGGGGGCAGCAGAGGCCAGCAGGGGACAGCAGAGGCCTGTAGGGGGCAGCAGAGGCCTGTAGGGGGCAGCAGAGGCCTGTAGGGGGCAGCAGAGGCCAGTATGGGGCAGCAGAGGCCTGTAGGGGGCAGCAGAGGCCAGTAGGGGGCAGCACAGGCCTGTAGGGGGTAGCAGAGGCCTGTAGGGGGCAGCAGAGGCCAGTATGGGGCAGCAGAGGCCTGTAGGGGGCAGCAGAGGCCTGTAGGGGGCAGCACAGGCACTAAAACATAAAAGTAATGAAGTACAGTACCTGAGTACCTGATTACTTCATGTGGTGAATAAATATTTACATTAATGTTAATAAAACACAACAATGAACAACAACACGTCCACATACAAGAAAATACTGAGCCTGGAATGTAATAGATTACTTTATATACGGTGGTTATGTAAAGAGTCTCCATCACAGCGCTTCTGTGGTTATTACATTACGATAGAAAAGCTGCTCATCACATGTGCTTCCTGTCAGAGCTGCAGGTCCGACTGAGCGCCACTGAAGCCGCAACCGACCAGCTGGAGACCCACAACCAGGGTAGAGTCCAGAACGCGACATGAAGCTGCCTGTGACCGGTTTCAGTCCAACAGTACCAGACATTCAGTGACCTCCATGTTGTTTTTCTCCCCGCAGATCAGTCCGCCCTGCTGACGGAAATCCGGTCCAGACTAGAGGCTGCAGAGAGCCTCAGCTCAGGTGAGTCCTCAAGGCTCAGGGGGCAGCAGAGGCCTGTAGGGGCAGCACAGGGCTGTAGGGGGCAGCAGAGGGCTGTAGGGGGCAGCAGAGGCCTGCAGGGGGCAGCAAAGGCCTGCAGGGGGCAACACAGGCCTGTAGGGGGCAGCAGAGGCCTGTAGGGGGCAGCACAGGCCTGTAGGGGGCAGCAGAGACCTGTAGGGGGCAGCACAGGGCTGTAGGGGGCAGCAGAGGCCTGTAGGGGCAGCAGAGGCCTGTAGGGGGCAGCAGAGACCTGTAAGGGGTAGCAGAGGCCAGTAGGGGGCAGCACAGGGCTGCAGGGGGCAGCACAGGGCTGCAGGGGGCAGCAGAGGCCTGTAGGGGGCAGCAGAGGCCAGTAAGGGGCAGCACAGGGCTGCAGGGGGCAACAGAGGCCTGCAGGGGGCAGCAGAGGCCTGCAGGGGGCAGCAGAGGCCCGTAGGGGGCAGCAGAGGCCTGCAGGGGGCAGCAGAGGCCTGCAGGGGGCAGCACAGGGCTGCAGGGGGCAACAGAGGCCTGCAGGGGGCAGCAGAGGCCTGCAGGGGGCAGCAGAGGCCTGCAGGGGGCAACAGAGGCCTGCAGGGGGCAGCAGAGGCCTGCAGGGGGCAGCAGAGGCCCGTAGGGGGCAGCAGAGGCCAGTAGGGGGCAGCAGAGGCCAGTAGGGGGTAGCAGAGGCCTGCAGGGGGCAGCAGAGGCCTGTAGGGGGCAGCAGAGGCCTGCAGGGGGCAGCAGAGGCCTGCAGGGGGCAGCACAGGGCTGCAGGGGGCAACAGAGGCCTGCAGGGGGCAGCAGAGGCCTGCAGGGGGCAGCAGAGGCCTGCAGGGGGCAGCAGAGGCCCGTAGGGGGCAGCAGAGGCCAGTAGGGGGCAGCAGAGGCCAGTAGGGGGCAGCACAGGGCTGTAGGGGGCAGCAGAGGCCAGTAGGGGGCAGCAGAGGCCAGTAGGGGGCAGCAGAGGCCAGTAGGGGGCAGCAGAGGCCAGTAGGGGGCAGCAGAGGCCAGTAGGGGGCAGCACAGGGCTGTAGGGGGCAGCACAGGGCTGTAGGGGGCAGCACGGGGCTGTAGGGGGTAGCAGAGGCCAGCAGGGGGCAGCAGAGGCTTGCTGCTGTACAAATAAAGATTGACTGATCGATCGATTGATTGAATTATTGTCCTCTGTTCAGGTTTTCAGAGCAGACTGAGAGACGGAGAAGATCTGATCCAGGAGCTGCAGAGGAACACGACAGGTCTGAAGTTATTATTTATAACTTTATATTCTCGTGTTTGGAGGAAGTACTCGGATACTTTACTGCAGTAAAAGTACCTGTAATACACTAAAACATGAAGGTAATGAAGTACAGTACCTGAGTACCTGATTACTTCATGTGGTGAATAAATATTTACATTAATGTTAATAAAACACAACAATGAACAACAACACGTCCACATACAGGAAAATACTGAGCCTGGAATGTAATAGATTACTTTATATACGGTGGTTATGTAAAGAGTCTCCATCACAGCGCTTCTGTGGTTATTACATTACGATAGAAAAGCTGCTCATCACATGTGTTTCCTGTCAGAGCTGCAGGTCCGACTGAGCGCCACTGAGGCCGCAACCCACCAGCTGGAGACCCACAACCAGGGTAGAGTCCAGAACGCCACATGAAGCTGCCTGTGACCGGTTTCAGTCCAACAGTACCAGACATTCAGTGACCTCCATGTTGTTTTTCTCCCCGCAGATCAGTCCGCCCTGCTGACGGAAATCCGGTCCAGACTAGAGGCTGCAGAGAGCCTCAGCTCAGGTGAGTCCTCAAGGCTCAGGGGGCAGCAGAGGCCTGTAGGGGGCAGCACAGGGCTGTAGGGGGCAGCACAGGGCTGTAGGGTGCAGCAGAGGCCTGCAGGGGGCAGCAGAGGCCAGCAGGGGGCAGCACAGGGCTGTAGGGGGCAGCAGAGGCCTGTAGGGGGCAGCAGAGACCTGTAGGGGGCAGCACAGGGCTGTAGGGGGCAGCAGAGGCCTGTAGGGGCATTAGAGGCCTGTAGGGGGCAGCAGAGACCTGTAGGGGGTAGCAGAGGCCAGTAGGGGGCAGCACAGGGCTGCAGGGGGCAGCAGAGGCCTGTAGGGGGCAGCAGAGGCCAGTAAGGGGCAGCACAGGGCTGCAGGGGGCAACAGAGGCCTGCAGGGGGCAGCAGAGGCCTGCAGGGGGCAGCAGAGGCCCGCAGGGGGCAGCAGAGGCCCGCAGGGGGCAGCAGAGGCCCGCAGGGGGCAGCAGAGGCCAGTAGGGGGCAGCAGAGGCCAGTAGGGGGCAGCAGAGGCCTGTAGGGGGCAGCAGAGGCCAGTAGGGGGCAGCAGAGGCCAGTAGGGGGCAGCACGGGGCTGTAGGGGGTAGCTGAGGCCTGTAGGGGGCAGCAGAGGCTTGCTGCTGTACAAATAAAGATTGACTGATCGATCGATTGATTGAATTATTGTCCTCTGTTCAGGTTTTCAGATCAGACTGAGAGACGGAGAAGATCTGATCCAGGAGCTGCAGAGAAACACGACAGGTCTGAAGTTACTATTTATAACTTTATATTCTTGTGTTTGGAGGAAGTACTCGGATACTTTACTGCAGTAAAAGTACCTGTAATACACTAAAACATGAAGGTAATGAAGTACAGTACCTGAGTACCTGATTACTTCATGTGGTGAATAAATATTTACATTAATGTTCATAAAACACAACAATGAACAACAACACGTCCACATACAGGAAAATACTGAGCCTGGAATGTAATAGATTACTTTATATACGGTGGTTATGTAAAGAGTCTCCATCACAGCGCTTCTGTGGTTATTACATTACGATAGAAAAGCTGCTCATCACATGTGTTTCCTGTCAGAGCTGCAGGTCCGACTGAGCGCCACTGAGGCCGCAACCCACCAGCTGGAGACCCACAACCAGGGTAGAGTCCGGAACGCGACATGAAGCTGCCTGTGACCGGTTTCAGTCCAACAGTACCAGACATTCAGTGACCTCCATGTTGTTTTTCTCCCCGCAGATCAGTCCGCCCTGCTGACGGAAATCCGGTCCAGACTAGAGGCTGCAGAGAGCCTCAGCTCAGGTGAGTCCTCAAGGCTCAGGGGGCAGCAGAGGCCTGTAGGGGGCAGCACAGGGCTGTAGGGGGCAGCACAGGGCTGTAGGGGGCAGCAGAGGCCTGCAGGGGGCAGCAGAGGCCAGCAGGGAGGCAGCACAGGGCCTGTAGGGGGCAGCAGAGGCCTGTAGGGGGCAGCAGAGACCTGTAGGGGGCAGCAGAGGCCTGTAGGGGGCAGCAGAGGCCTGTAGGGGCAGCAGAGGCCTGTAGGGGGCAGCAGAGACCTGTAGGGGGTAGCAGAGGCCAGTAGGGGGCAGCACAGGGCTGCAGGGGGCAGCAGAGGCCAGTAGGGGGCAGCACAGGGCTGCAGGGGGCAGCACAGGGCTGCAGGGGGCAGCAGAGGCCTGTAGGGGGCAGCAGAGGCCAGTAAGGGGCAGCACAGGGCTGCAGGGGGCAACAGAGGCCTGCAGGGGGCAGCAGAGGCCTGCAGGGGGCAGCAGAGGCCCGCAGGGGGCAGCAGAGGCCCGCAGGGGGCAGCAGAGGCCAGTAGGGGGCAGCACAGGGCTGTAGGGGGCAGCAGAGGCCAGTAGGGGGCAGCACGGGGCTGTAGGGGGTAGCTGAGGCCTGTAGGGGGCAGCAGAGGCTTGCTGCTGTACAAATAAAGATTGACTGATCGATCGATTGATTGAATTATTGTCCTCTGTTCAGGTTTTCAGAGCAGACTGAGAGACGGAGAAGATCTGATCCAGGAGCTGCAGAGAAACACGACAGGTCTGAAGTTATTATTTATAACTTTATATTCTTGTGTTTGGAGGAAGTACTCGGATACTTTACTGCAGTAAAAGTACCTGTAATACACTAAAACATGAAGGTAATGAAGTACAGTACCTGAGTACCTGATTACTTCATGTGGTGAATAAATATTTACATTAATGTTAATAAAACACAACAATGAACAACAACACGTCCACATACAAGAAAATACTGAGCCTGGAATGTAATAGATTACTTTATATACGGTGGTTATGTAAAGAGTCTCCATCACAGCGCTTCTGTGGTTATTACATTACGATAGAAAAGCTGCTCATCACATGTGTTTCCTGTCAGAGCTGCAGGTCCGACTGAGCGCCACTGAGGCCGCAACCCACCAGCTGGAGACCCACAAGCAGGGTAGAGTGCAGAACGCGACATGAAGCTGCCTGTGACCAGTGTCAGTCCAACAGTACCAGACATTCAGTGACCTCCATGTTGTTTTTCTCTCCGCAGATCAGTCCGCCCTGCTGACGGAAATCCGGTCCAGACTAGAGGCTGCAGAGAGCCTCAGCTCAGGTGAGTCCTCAAGGCTCAGGGGGCAGCAGAGGCCTGTAGGGGGCAGCACAGGCCTGTAGGGGCAACACAGGCCTGTAGGGGGCAGCACAGGCCTGTAGGGGGCAGCAGAGGCCTGTAGGGGGCAACACAGGCCTGTAGGGGGCAGCAGAGGCCTGTAGGGGGCAGCAGAGGCCTGTAGGGGGCAACACAGGCCTGTAGGGGGCAGCAAAGGCCTGTAGGGGGCAAAACAGGCCTGTAGGGGGCAGCAGAGGCCTGTAGGGGGCAGCAGAGGCCTGTAGGGGGCAACACAGGCCTGTAGGGGGCAGCACAGGCCTGTAGGGGGCAGCAGAGGCCTGTAGGGGGCAGCAGAGGCCAGCAGGGGGCAGCAGAGGCCTGTAGGGGGTAGCAGAGGCCAGTAGGGGGCAGCACAGGGCTGCAGGGGGCAGCAGAGGCCAGTAGGGGGCAGCACAGGGCTGCAGGGGGCAGCACAGGGCTGCAGGGGGCAGCAGAGGCCTGTAGGGGGCAGCAGAGGCCAGTAAGGGGGCAGCACAGGGCTGCAGGGGGCAACAGAGGCCTGCAGGGGGCAGCAGAGGCCTGCAGGGGGCAGCAGAGGCCCGCAGGGGGCAGCAGAGGCCCGCAGGGGGCAGCAGAGGCCAGTAGGGGGCAGCACAGGGCTGTAGGGGGCAGCAGAGGCCAGTAGGGGGCAGCAGAGGCCAGTAGGGGGCAGCACAGGGCTGTAGGGGGCAGCAGAGGCCAGTAGGGGGCAGCACGGGGCTGTAGGGGGTAGCTGAGGCCTGTAGGGGGCAGCAGAGGCTTGCTGCTGTACAAATAAAGATTGACTGATCGATCGATTGATTGAATTATTGTCCTCTGTTCAGGTTTTCAGAGCAGACTGAGAGACGGAGAAGATCTGATCCAGGAGCTGCAGAGAAACACGACAGGTCTGAAGTTATTATTTATAACTTTATATTCTTGTGTTTGGAGGAAGTACTCGGATACTTTACTGCAGTAAAAGTACCTGTAATACACTAAAACATGAAGGTAATGAAGTACAGTACCTGAGTACCTGATTACTTCATGTGGTGAATAAATATTTACATTAATGTTAATAAAACACAACAATGAACAACAACACGTCCACATACAAGAAAATACTGAGCCTGGAATGTAATAGATTACTTTATATACGGTGGTTATGTAAAGAGTCTCCATCACAGCGCTTCTGTGGTTATTACATTACGATAGAAAAGCTGCTCATCACATGTGTTTCCTGTCAGAGCTGCAGGTCCGACTGAGCGCCACTGAGGCCGCAACCCACCAGCTGGAGACCCACAAGCAGGGTAGAGTGCAGAACGCGACATGAAGCTGCCTGTGACCAGTGTCAGTCCAACAGTACCAGACATTCAGTGACCTCCATGTTGTTTTTCTCTCCGCAGATCAGTCCGCCCTGCTGACGGAAATCCGGTCCAGACTAGAGGCTGCAGAGAGCCTCAGCTCAGGTGAGTCCTCAAGGCTCAGGGGGCAGCAGAGGCCTGTAGGGGGCAGCACAGGCCTGTAGGGGGCAACACAGGCCTGTAGGGGGCAGCACAGGCCTGTAGGGGGCAGCAGAGGCCTGTAGGGGGCAACACAGGCCTGTAGGGGGCAGCAGAGGCCTGTAGGGGGCAGCAGAGGCCTGTAGGGGGCAACACAGGCCTGTAGGGGGCAGCAAAGGCCTGTAGGGGGCAAAACAGGCCTGTAGGGGGCAGCAGAGGCCTGTAGGGGGCAGCAGAGGCCTGTAGGGGGCAACACAGGCCTGTAGGGGGCAGCACAGGCCTGTAGGGGGCAGCAGAGGCCTGTAGGGGGCAGCACAGGCCTGTAGGGAGCAACACAGGCCTGTAGGGGGCAGCACAGGCCTGTAGGGAGCAACACAGGCCTGTAGGGGGCAGCACAGCCCTGTAGGGGGCAGCACAGGCCTGTAGGGGGCAGTACAGGCCAGTAGGGGGCAGCACAGGCCAGTAGGGGGCAGCACAGGCCAGCAGGGGGCAGCAGAGGCCAGCAGGGGGCAGCAGAGGCCTGTAGGAGGCAGCAGAGGCCTGAGGCCTGTAGGGGGCAGCAGAGGCCTGTAGGGAGTAGCAGAGGCCTGTAGGGGGCAGCAGAGGCCTGCAGGGGGCAGCAGAGGCCTGCAGGGGGCAGCAGAGGCCAGTAGGGGGCAGCAGAGGCCAGTATGGGGCAGCAGAGGCCTGTAGGGGGCAGCAGAGGCCAGTATGGGGCAGCAGCGGCCAGTATGGGGCAGCAGAGGCCTGTAGGGGGCAGCACAGGCCTGTAGGGGGCAGCGCAGGCCTGCAGGGGGCAGCAGAGGCCTGCAGGGGGCAGCAGAGGCCAGCAGGGGGCAGCAGAGGCCTGTAGGGAGTAGCAGAGGCCTGTAGGGGGCAGCAGAGGCCTGTAGGAAGTAGCAGAGGCCTGCAGGGGGCAGCAGAGGCCTGCAGGGGGCAGCAGAGGCCAGTAGGGGGCAGCAGAGGCCAGTATGGGGCAGCAGAGGCCTGTAGGGGGCAGCACAGGCCTGTAGGGGGCAGTACAGGCCAGTAGGGGGCAGCACAGGCCAGTAGGGGGCAGCAGAGGCCAGCAGGGGGCAGCAGAGGCCTGTAGGGGGCAGCACAGGCCTGTAGGGGGCAGCACAGGCCTGTAGGGGGCAGTACAGGCCAGTAGGGGGCAGCACAGGCCAGTAGGGGGCAGCAGAGGCCAGCAGGGGGCAGCAGAGGCCAGCAGGGGGCAGCAGAGGCCTGTAGGAGGCAGCAGAGGCCTGAGGCCTGTAGGGGGCAGCAGAGGCCTGTAGGGAGTAGCAGAGGCCTGTAGGGGGCAGCAGAGGCCTGCAGGGGGCAGCAGAGGCCTGCAGGGGGCAGCAGAGGCCAGTAGGGGGCAGCAGAGGCCAGTATGGGGCAGCAGAGGCCTGTAGGGGGCAGCAGAGGCCAGTATGGGGCAGCAGCGGCCAGTATGGGGCAGCAGAGGCCTGTAGGGGGCAGCACAGGCCTGTAGGGGCAGCAGAGGCCTGTAGGGAGTAGCAGAGGCCTGTAGGGGGCAGCAGAGGCCTGTAGGAAGTAGCAGAGGCCTGCAGGGGGCAGCAGAGGCCTGCAGGGGGCAGCAGAGGCCAGTAGGGGGCAGCAGAGGCCAGTATGGGGCAGCAGAGGCCTGTAGGGGGCAGCACAGGCCTGTAGGGGGCAGCGCAGGCCTGCAGGGGGCAGCAGAGGCCTGCAGGGGGCAGCAGAGGCCAGCAGGGGGCAGCACAGGGCTGTAGGGGGCAGCAGAGGCCAGTATGGGGCAGCAGAGGCCTGTAGGGGGCAGCAGAGGCCTGTAGGGAGTAGCAGAGGCCTGTAGGGGGCAGCAGAGGCCAGTAGGGGGTAGCAGAGGCTTGCTGCTGTACAAATAAAGATTGACTGATCGATCGATTGATTGAATTATTGTCCTCTGTTCAGGTTTTCAGATCAGACTGAGAGACGGAGAAGATCTGATCCAGGAGCTGCAGAGAAACACGACAGGTCTGAAGTTATTAGAGAGGAGGGAGGAGAGAGATGCGCCTTCTGTAGCTGGAAATACAGTCATTACTTTGAGTTATTACAAAAACACACACACATGCTTGATCAAGGGCCGGCCGACCCGGCCCGAGGATATTGACGGGAAATATCGGCCCGGCCCGCGGTCCGGTTCGCGTCAGGGTCGGGTTCGGGCAGAGAATCTAAAGTCTGGCCGGTGGCGGAGATAAGAGCACCTGCTGTCGGCGGGACGGGAGGATCGGTTCGGCCCCACGGACCAGCGTCAGCGGACCCTTCAGATATCCAGACTTTACCTGGTGACGGTTGCTGTAACTATCGGGGGTAACGTGGACACTGCAGAGACGGTGTTGGTGGTGATGTTTAACTCTCCACAGTAGCTCCTCTTGACAAAATCGATCCACCGTTTCCTTACGTTGTCGTCCGTAGGAAACTAAAATAAGCTAACGGCGCCGTTACCCTGCACACTGTGGCATCCAGGAAAGATGCAGGAGCGACGTGGAGGAGACATGACTGGTTAGCTGACTGGTTAGCTGACTGGTTAGCTGACTGGTTAGCTGACTGGTTAGCTGACTGGCTGACTGGTTAGCTGACTGGTTAGCTGACTGGTTAGCTGACTGGCTGACTGGTTAGCTGACTGGTTAGCTAGCTGCAAACTATTCTAAGAGATGTTATCCAAGACTGGAGAGCAAGCGGAAAAACCTCCTAAGCTAACGCGCTGAATGTATTTATACGGCTTCCAGCAGGGCGGGGTTTATGCTAATCATAACGCGGCCATGATTTGCATAAACCCCGCCCTGCTGATTTCTGACCCGCCCATTAAATCCTGAGCACAGAAATCGTGAAACAGTTTGTGAAGCTCCAAAATTAAATTCTAAATGGTTGAATGCTTTTTACATGTTTTAAGGAAATACATTTATGACCTTGATGTGTTTAAAGGAAAATGGCTGAATTTGCTTTACACGGACACTTTAACTGTTTGGTGTGGCTGTAATCTAAAGTAACTGTGTAATCAGATTACATTACTGTCATATTGTGATACCTGGATTACATTACTGACTGTATTTTAGAGACTAACTGTGTCTGCGACTGATCGTGTTTCTGACTGTTGGTTTTGTTTGCAGTGTTCGAGCGGCGGCTGAGCGGCGCCGACCGCCTGCTGCTGACGCTGCAGACTCAGAGTTCAGGTGAGAGTCTGATGTACGGAGGCCCGGATGGGTCCGATCAACAGTTCTAAATCTGATCGAAATGATTTGTTCTGTTGTTTAATCTTTCTGTCAGTTTCTGTTTTTAATCTGTGAAAACGTGAAAAAACATTCAGGCAATTTTTTAAAAGTTCTGGCAAAAGAAAAAAAAAGTCTCTATAAGTGTTTGTTAAACTTTATACTGGTACCAGAACCAGTACTGGTTCTGACTACAGTTGGCTGAGGCCGACAAACAAAGACCTTCTTAAAATATTTTCTCCTGAAATCTTTATTCTACTGATTTCACACAAATACATTTACTTTAAAAACTATTACTTGATTTCAGTTTTTCAGTTTCAGTCATAATTTTTTTTCTCGTCACAAATGAAATAAAGTTCTGGTTCTGGTTCAGTGTTTGATGTCTTCATGTGTGACAGCGAGAAAACGTCAGTCAGGAGAAAACAGGGTTTTAGTTTCAGTGACGATCAGCTGAAGTTAGTAAAACTGGACGTTAGCATGATGCTACGTTACGGACACGAGCTGCTCCTGATGTGTTTTGTGTTTTCAGCTCAGTCGGATCGACTCTCCTCCGTTGAGTCCAGACTGACAGACGGGCTGAACAGCACCACAGGTTCAGATTGATTCTCCTCACAGTGCTTATTAACACACGTGATGATGATTATTGATGAATCTGATAGTTTCTGTTTCCTGTTCAGCTCTGCAGCTCCGACTGAGCGTCTGTGAGAAACAGCTGGAACACCTGGAGACAGAGAACACAGGTGACGTTGCAGGTGAACACGTCTCAAACACACGGGTCAGGTTTCTGGGTTTCTGTCTCATCCTGGTTCTGTTGCAGGTTTTGGCCTCAGACTGAATCAGACTGACGACCGTCTGCAGGAGCTCACAGACACAAACTCAGGTTTGGACTTTAAGACTTCGGTGCGACTGAAGAAAGAAATCTGACAACATTTATTTTCAGTCGTGATGTTGGTTTGTTTTGTTGTTCGATCTTCTGCCGACAAAAAAAATCTTTATGCTCCAGTTTTTCAATGCTTATCATACGGAAGCCCTAAAGGACGAGCGGAGACGTTTGTGTCTGTGGTGGTCGGTTCTCTGAGCTGGAACAATCTTTCTAAGTTCCTTTATTTATTTATTTATTTATTTTTCTGTGAAAATCTTTAGTTCGTTAAAACTGTGAAACTGAGTGAAGCAAAAACATTTTTTTTAAACTAATTTTTCCAGTTTCAATAATAAATTTCCGCTGAGTTTTCAAGCTAAAAAAGACAAATCTGAAAAAGAAATAACAATTCTAATCTGTTTCACACATGAAAAGTCTGGAGATGGAAAAAAATGAAGGAGCTTCTAAAGATCATCTTTATTTTCCTTCAGTTCTTCTGAATTTAGGAGAGAAAAAAGTGATTTAGGTCAGATGGGAAACATTTGTCCTCTCAGGGCTTCCGTACTATTGATTGTGTGTTTTAAAAGGTGAGCTGGAGCTGAAGGTGGCGTTCTCAGCCGGTCTGACTGATTCAGGATCAGTCGGACCGTTTGACCAGGAGACGACTCTGATCTTCTCCAAGGTCATCACCAATGTGGGCGGAGCCTACAACCAGACCGCAGGTGACGTGAACTTCAGCTGGATGGATGTATAAGTAGCTAGACGATGTCATGTGATCTCATCTTTTTTGGTGGACTACTCCTTTAAACGCTCCCTCCTGTCAGGTGTTAACTCCGCCCTGCTCTGTGTCTGTCAGGTGTGTTAACTCCGCCCTGCTCTGTGTCTGTCAGGTGTTAACTCCGCCCTGCTTTGTGTCTGTCAGGTGTGTTAACTCCGCCCTGCTTTGTGTCTGTCATGTGTTAACTCCGCCCTGCTCTGTGTCTGTCAGGTGTGTTAACTTCGCCCTGCTCTGTGTCTGTCAGGTGTGTTAACTTCGCCCTGCTCTGTGTCTGTCAGGTGTGTTAACTTCGCCCTGCTCTGTGTCTGTCAGGTGTGTTAACTCCTACCTGCTCTGTGTCTGTCAGGTGTGTTAACTCCGCCCTGCTTTGTGTCTGTCAGGTGTTTTAACTCCGCCCTGCTTTGTGTCTGTCATGTGTTAACTCCGCCCTGCTCTGTGTCTGTCAGGTGTGTTAACTCCGCCCTGCTCTGTGTCTGTCAGGTGTGTTAACTCCGCCCTGCTCTGTGTCTGTCAGGTGTGTTAACTCCACCCTGCTCTGTGTCTGTCAGGTGTGTTAACTCCGCCCTGCTCTGTGTCTGTCAGGTGTGTTAACTCCGCCCTGCTCTGTGTCTGTCAGGTGTTAACTCCGCCCTGCTCTGTGTCTGTCAGGTGTTTTAACTCCGCCCTGCTCTGTGTCTGTCAGGTGTGTTATCTCCGCCCTGCTCTGTGTCTGTAAGGTGTGTTAACTCTGCCCTGCTCTGTGTCTGTCAGGTGTGTTCACTGCTCCTGTCAGAGGACTTTACTTCTTCAGCTTCACGGCTGCAGATTACCTCAAAGGCTACATGGGTCTCTACCTGTACAGGAACAACGAGCCAATCATCTTCAACCTGGACCTCAACAACCACGGTGGCTACGCCTCCACATCCAACGGCGTGGCTCTACAGCTGGAGGAGGGCGACGTGGTCCGCCTCAGTTTGCCGGCGAGCTACCGTCTCTACGACGACTCCCGAAACTTCAGCGTGTTCTCCGGCTTCCTGCTGTTCCCCCTCTGACCTCCTGGATCAGGGTAGGAGTGAGACCTCCTCTCTAACAAACTATCAGCTATCAGCCTGGAAGTAAAGGAGTGGACTTTTGTTTTGATAGTGACTTCCTGTCTGTCAAAGAAACATGTTTACATCTCTGAAGCTAATTAACATTAATAAACATTAAAATAACGTCTAAATATGTGTAATTTATAAGAAACAGACAGAATTTGAAGTTAGCGCCAAAACCACAGAGGACAGTAAACCGCTAACTACTGCTAGCTGTGGAGCTAAGCAGCCTATTAGCTTGTAATTAACAGAAGAAGATCTCACTGTGTTCATATCAAAACAGGCGGCCAATCAGCATCGAGAAACAAAATTCTCATAAAAAACTAGATAAGTCTCAAACTTTTATTAAATTTGACAAAAACAAAGTGAACTTTGACCTGTGAGTGTTACAGCAAACTGTAAAGTGTTTCTCTACAACAGTTACAAAAATGTACATCCTCCATCAGACGCCATGATTTATAAAAACATGTTGGTCGGTGAAGTCTGGTCCAGGTGAGTCAGTAGTCTGAAATAAATACAAACGTTCATCAGAAACAGGAAGTCTGCCTCACGTTCAAGTGAACTCAGGAAAAAACATTTACATCAAATAATTGAACAATAAAGTTTGTTCAAAACGTCTCGTATTGCTGTTTGCTCCTTTAAAAAGTCTCTAATGTTTCTACATAATAATCAATAGAAGATCAATAATCCAAACAACAGGAATGAAAACAGAGAAAAATCTTCAGAATGTCGGAAAAACGACTTTAAAAAACAACTTCGATAAAAAGTTCAGAAGCTTCTAAAAACTCGGTCCAAAGACTCGAGGTGTTGCTCGTTAAGACTGAGAACAGAACCGTCCAGAATCCAAAACAAAATGGCTTCAGATCCCTAATCTGTGATGAAGAGGAGCAGGAGGAGGTGATGAAGAGGAGCAGGAGGAGGTGATGAAGAGGAGCAGGAGGAGGTGATGAAGAGGAGCAGGAGGAGGTGATAAAAACTAAAATAAACCAGAAGTAACAGGAGGAAGACGAAGAGGAGTTTAGTGTTGTGTTGAGATTCCTGCTGACGGCCTGCAGGAGGAGGTGATGAAGAGGAGGTGATGAAGAGGAGGAGGAGTCTAGTGCTGTGTGTCGAGCCTCCTGCTGACGGCCTGCAGGAGGAGCAGTGAGTACTCCTCCAGCAGAGCTGCCGTCTTTGCCTCCCCCACTCCTCCCAGCCCCCCCTCCACTCCCAGCATGCTCGGCGCTCCGAGCGGCAGGCAGTCAAGCTCCGCCCTCATGGCCTGGAAGGCCTCTGATAGGACGACAGCCATCTGACGCTGGTCGGGGGCGGAGTCATCAACAGAGGAACCACTCACCTGAAGGAGAGGGAGGGAGAGACAGGTGAGTGATGTCACTGATGATGTCAGCAGAGCCACCAACCAAACTCGTTACGTTTAATTTTAGATTCATTGTATTCAAACGTGTGAATCGTCCTGAATGAGCGTCACACTCACCTTCCTGTACAGGTGTGTCGCTCTCTTGAAGCAGCTCTGCAGCTCATTGGTCAGAGCTCTGCAGGTCTCCACACTGACTGGCTGGTCTGTGCAGAGAGAGGAAAAGAGAGTTTCTTTTCACGTTTTGTTCTAAACATTCGGCTGTTGATGGAGGGAGAGAAGAAGAAGACGAAGAAGGAGAAGGAGAGGAAGAAGAAGCGTCTCACCCGTCAGTGTGGAGGAAGAGGAGGCAGAGCCCCGATGGAGAGATGACAGGATGAAAGGATGAAGAGGAGGGTCCAAACCTGTGTCGTCTCTCTGAGGCTCCTCCTCCTGCCGGGGGGGAGTCAGGGGGGAGACGGAGATGGGAGGAGGCCGCGACGATGAAGACGAGGAGGAGGGTGGAGTAAAGGAGGCGATGGAGGGCTTGTCGGGGAGCGGTCTGCTGCTGCCGGGGACTCGAGCCTGGAGGCTGCGTGGGGGAGCTGCTGCCTGGTTACCATGGTTACCCAGAGACGGGGAGGCGACTACAACTGGGACGACGGCGGCGTGAGGGGGTGCGGCCAGAGCAGCACTAGAGGGCACCACGGCAACAAGAGGAGGCGGAGTCTCTTTGACCTGAGAGGAGGATGATGTCACTGAGGGGTCCTCGCCCGGATCGGCGTTGAGGCCGTCGCCCACGGAGACGGAGCGCGACATCTTGGCCATGGAGCTAGCGGTGGGGCTCATGTAGGAGCGAGCCGACGGCGTGGAGGCGGCAGCGGAGGAAGACGAGGACTTCCTTGGGGTGGAGACAGCAGATGGGGCTGGTGTAGAGGTGGCGGCGGCTGTCTCCTGCTGTGGCGACCTCGGGGAGGCCGGGCTTGGTCTTGGAATGGGCGTGGCTATAGATGGCGGCCGTCTGGGGGAGGAGGGGAGGGTGGTGGGACGCTGAGGGGGGAGGAGCGGCTGAGGGGAGACTTCTCTGGAGGGACGAGACACCGAGGAGGAGGCAGAGTCACCTGAGGGACGAGCCAGAGAGACCAGGTAAGACCGGGAGAGACCGGTTCAGAAACATTCAAGACCGGTTCAGAACTGGTTCTGGAATATTTTAAACTGTTTTCTGTTTTTGTTTTTAGAAAACTTTCAAATTCCATCAAACATATTCAGAAGTATTCGATTAGTGTGTTACCTGTGTCCGTCAGCAGGTTCTGGACCGACTGAGCCTTACGCAGTCCAGAGGAGGAGTTCAGATGGGAGGCGGCAGCCCGGGCTGTTGGACCCAGGTTCCTTCTGGACTCCTGGACCATGGTCTGGACTTTCTTCTTCAGGGGGGAGGTCCGTTGGGCATGCTGAGACGAAGAGGTCTCCTGCTCCTCCATCTGGCTCTGGAGCTGATCTGGATCCTGAGCTGAAAGCTGCGTCTGGTCCTGGTCCTGGTTCCAGGAGACCCTCCTCTCCTGGGTGTGATTCTGCTCCATCAGAGGTCGGACCTCTGAGACCAGAGGCCGGGCCTTCACCTCCCCTCCTCCTGCCCCGTTGGTCCGAGATGGTAGAGGAAGAACTGTACGACTGAGGAGAACCAGAAACAGATAGTGTTACAAAACCAGAACCAGACGTTCTTACAGGTTCACAGTCTGTGTTCAGGTCACTGATCATGTTGTGATGTCATACCTTCCAGCTGAACTCTGGGACAGGAACCTGGAGGAGATGCTGAGACTCTCACTGGAGCTGTGAGACGCTCGGCTGGGACTTCCTGTCAACACACGGGTCAGAGATCAAACACACGGGTCAGAAATCAAACACACGGGTCAAAGATAAAACACACGAGTCAGAGATCAAACACACGAGTCAGAGATCAAACACACGGGTCAGAGATCAAACACACGGGTCAGAGATCAAACACACGGGTCAGATCAAACACACGGGTCAGAGATAAAACACACGGGTCAGAGATCAAACACACGGGTCAGAGATCAAACACACGGGTCAGAGATCAAACACACGGGTCAGAGATCAAACACACAGGTCAGGTGATCAGTTTGTGTATGATGGCCTGAGTGCTGCTGGTGTCGGTACCTGAGCCTGAGAGGTCGGCCAGAGTGACAAAGTGCTCCTTGAGGAAGGCCTCCTGGTCTGGAGTCTGAGGGACGAGCTGAGCAGCTCCTCCTCCTCCTCCTCCTGCTGCTGCTCCTCTTCCTGCTGCCTCCTCTTCATCCTCCTCCAGCTCAGAGGAGTTCCCGTCCACACTCAGAGGCTCTGTGGGCTCCGACTCTGACAGACGACACAGAGGCAGGTCAGCCTGTGAGTACTCTATTACCCAGAGTAACTACAGTCATACTCGAGGAGTAAAGATGGTGTTTAAATATTACTTTGGTAAAGTGTCTCAGGTAAAGTACATTTTTCAGGTATCCTACTCTTTTACTACTTTAATTGATTTTCTCATCAGATAAAAATAGTGATTGATGATCAGCTGACTCAAAGTATTTTACTGTAAAAATATAATTGAAGTACAAAGTAGCAGAAAACGTAAAAGTAGTTGAGTAAAAGTACTCGGTTCCGAGCTGTCTCACCGTCTCCTGCAGGTCGGACCGGACTGGACAGACTGGAGCTGAAGCCCAGCGAGCAGCCGCTGTCTGGACTGGGTTTGTCCTGTCGTCCACCTGCAGCAGCAGGACACGCCTCCTTCACCTGGAACTCACTGACAGGAAGAGGCGGGGTTAACTGGGGCGGGGCTTAAACTGAGACTGTCCTGATGATGCAGCAGTCCTACCTCTCAGCCAGGCTCACTCTGTCCTCCCATTGGTCAGGATACAGCACCAGCTCCTCCCGGTCTGGGCTGTGATTGGACAGATGGATGAAGTCTGGCCTCTGATTGGTCCTCATCTCACTGTCCTCCGCCTGGACGGACAGAATCAACTCAGGGTCACTTCCTCGCCTCCCGTCATCGATGGAGACATGAATCATGATGAAACCTTGTGTTGTGTTCTCACCCATGCAGAGGTGACCTGCAGACTGACGGTGCTCCCCAGCTCCTGATTGGTCCTGTGTAGCCCCACCTCCACACCTGGGCTCCTCCCCCTCTGGCTGCAGGAAGAGGCGCTTACATCGAGGGGGCGTGTCTTAACCTGAGTGGGCGGGACCAGAGATTAAAACGCTGCATTAAATGTAGAACAAAGGTTTGGAGTGAAGCTGTACCTCCTCCTCCTCCTTCTCCTGGGTCCCCCCCGGTCTGCCGGGGCGGTACGAGTCCAACAGTCTCAGGTCCAACATGGACTTCACCATCAGGACCCCCTCCTCAGACCTGCCCGCCCTCCTGGACCAGCGCCTACGAGGAGGTCGGCCCCCCAACACCTCCTGAGGAGAAACACAGATAGTTATAACATGATATACAGTCTGCAGTGACATCACCAGGTGTGTCCGCTCACCTTCCTGCCGTCCAGAGCGCTGAACTTCTCATCACACGCTTCTGCAGGAACAAACATGAGATTCATGATTTTTGTTCTCAGAACCATCTTTAAAATAAAAAGGTCCATGTAAACACAGTCAGCAACAGAACTGACCCGGCTCCTCCTCCAGACCTCCTGCTGTGACCACATAAGGACAGCAGAGCTCCTCCTCCTCCTCCTCTTCCTCCTCCTTGTCGCTGTCTGACGACATGGTGACGACCCGAGGAGCCGGCGGCTCCCTGCTGCTGCTGCGACACACACACACACACACACACACACACACACACACACACACACACACACACACACACATAATGTTTAATTGCATCTTAGTTTTACATTGTTATTGTTATTAATGTTTTTCCTGTCTGCAGCTAATAAAACCAAATATTAGATATTTGGAAACACTGACTGTAATTATTCTGTAATATCTTTGAAATATGAAATAAATCTTGTGATTAACTGAATTATCTCTCAGCTGTTTGTCACTGTGATGTTATTCAGTACGCTTTAATTGACATTATTGCACGGCTCTTCTTAATGCTGCAGAATGCTCCATTCACTTGAATAAACCTTCCCAACGTTCGGCTCTCAATCATTTTCCTGTAACTGACCGTTGCTAAGCATATTTGACCGTCGTCGAGGAAAGTGGCCTTTTTGCCTCAGATTCACATGTGTCGTATCACTCCGCGCTCTACAATCTTTGCTCTGCAAGTAGTCCGGTCACTTATCACCCCAATGTATTCGGTTGCTAAGCGACGTCAGCTGATCTGTAGTCTACTTCATATCAGAGAAAACGTCCTCCTAGGCCACTGGTATGGATGAGCTTCACATTAACTTTAATATTTTTGGAAAATACGGTGATTTTGACTCTTGGCAAAAGGCTGAGTTGTTGTCACCAGTCGAGAAAAGAAAAGAGAGGAAAGCAGCGAAGAGGGAGAAGCGAAACGGCACAAAATTTTGGATGACAGATGTTGATGAAACAGAAAAGGATCGACACGTATGGGCCATGACAGGTTAAAAAGATGGTTAGAGGACTTTCAGCGGGCGATTGATCAGCTGTTCTAGAGAATGTTCTGTTCAACGTCTTTGTTGTCAGTTTGGCGAACTATATTTCTGCTGAAAAACACGATGAATGGTAACAAATACATTGAAAAAAGACACACAGTGAAGTTTCTTTTCCTGTTGGCAAGTAGCCGTGTAATCAGCGGGATAATGTATAGAACGGCGGTCATTATAATGGCCGCCGTTCTATACATTATCCCATTTTTATATTTGGATGGATTCAGTTATTAGTCAAAATGTTTAAAATTCATAAATCCATTTTCATTAAATCACCTCATCGTGTATTTGAGATATTTTACTTCCTGTTCTGAAGTTTCTACTTTTAATCTCTTGAATTCTTTTTATACACACAGTTGCTAAAATAAACACCGACACACACGTTCGCTGTGACGCCAACATTTACCTGAGGTTTAACACTTTCTGTTGAGGTGCATTCTGGGAGTTCTGAGTGCTGCTGGGAGGTCGGAGGTCAGCGAGTCGCTGCCTCATCCTGATGGTCAGCTCTGGACTGAGACGCCACACGAAGATACAGCTGAGAACACAAACACACATTTCATTAATGCTTCTTTATTCTGAATGTTCTGATGTGAATCTCTACAATCGAACAGTAACGACTCTTCAGACGTTCTCTCGGTAAGAACCCTGACGGGTTCTCCTCCGTCCCACAGCCATCAACACGTTCTCTTGAAGATCAAACTGTGATGTTAGCATGTTTACATTTCAAACAACCGTGTGTGTGGAGGTGAAGGTGAGACTCACCTGTCTCCAGACACGGTGATCAGGTGTCTGCAGTCACTGCTGAACTTCAGACCTGTGACGATCTCTGAGAGACAGAAACACGCTCATCACAAACTAAACAGAATATAAAATAAAACACATCAGTATTCTAAATACATGAAACACAGTAACGAGTCCTCAGAGAAACAATAAGGAGAGATGGTGATGTTGGTTCTGACCCGAGTGTCCGAACATGGTGGCCACGCACTCTCCAGAGTAGAAGTCAAAGATACTGATGTTCTTGTCTGAGCACGAGGTGGCGATGTAGAGACCCGACGGGTCGATCTGCACCTGAGGAGGAGTTTCATACACCTGTCAGCTAACTGCTATCATTCATCAACACCTGCTGTTACCATGGAAACATGGTGATGGAGAAATGAGTGACGTACCTTGATGAGCGTCCCGTCCTCGCCCTGAGAGCCTTTATACAACTTCTTCTGTTTCCCGTTACTGATGTTAAAGATCCTGCAGGAGGAAGAGCAGAGGAGCTGACATCATCTTCATCATCATCATCATCACCTTCATCATCACCACCATCATCATCATCATCACCATCATCATCATCATCATCTTCATCATCACCATCATCATCATCATCATCACCTTCATCATCACCATCATCATCACCATCATCATCATCATCACCATCATCATCATCATCATCACCATCATCTTCATCATCATCACCATCATCTTCATCATCATCACCATCATCTTCATCATCACCACCATCATCTTCATCATCATCACCATCATCATCATCATCATCACCATCTTCATCATCATCATCATCATCACCATCATCTTCATCATCATCACCATCTTCATCATCATCTTCATCATCACCATCACCTTCATCATCATCACCATCTTCATCATCATCTTCATCATCACCATCACCTTCATCACCATCATCATCATCACCATCTTCATCATCACCATCATCATCATCACCATCATCATCACCATCACCACCATCATCTTCATCACCACCATCATCTTCATCACCACGATCACCATCATCATCATCATCATGTCAGTTATTTTCTACATTAATTCTTTGATGGTGTTTCAGCCCGTCTCGTCTTCCTGACATGAAACTGAATGATACAAATGTGGTTCTGGTTCTGGTTCTGGAGTTCAGTCCGAGCCCACACTGGTCCTGAGCCTCACAGCTGAACTGGGACCGTTTGTCTGTGCTGTGTTGTTTCCAGTCTGACCAGCAGGTGGCAGCTTCACATCAAACACAGCAGACAGGAAACCATCAACCTGCTCGCAGCATGAACATGAACTCACCACGACTGCAGCCACAACAGATTACTGAACAAACATGTCTGTGGAGCGTTCAGGTGCTGCTGGACATCACAATGTTCATTATAATCAAACCTGCATAACAACAAATACACATGGAAGTTATTAATATGTATGGAATAATGTCTGACATTTCAAATGTCCAGAGCAGCAAATGAACGCACCATCAGAGTTATGAAATGTTCTGTACCAACAAGATGAAGGAGCAGAAACTGAAGAGGAAGAGGAAGAGGAAGAGGAAGAAGAAGAGGAAGAAGAGGAGGAAGAGGAGGACAGCATCATGGCAGATAATCCTAATCCTCGTCTCAGTGCCTGCTGGGTAATCTGTAGCTGGCAGACTGAACAGTCATGTTTGTCTCAGCTACAGGTGGATTAACACACACACACACACACACACACACACACACACGCTCTCTCAGGCAGACAGACAGGTGTGTGTTACCTGATGCTGCGGTCCTGACAGCCCACTGCTGCGTACTTCCTGGTCGGCTCCACGTCCATGTCGTACAGCGTCGTCTTCCTCACCACGTGATGAGTCCTCGTGAACTGCAGCCCGTCGTCCAGCTGCCGGCACGGGAAGACAAGAGTATTGATTACATTATTGATTACATTATTGATTACATTATTGATTATAATTATTGTTGCATTAATGTGCTGATGACTTCATGTTCAGAGTCAGTGCATCAATACAGTGCAATATTAATCTGGTAAAAACATCTGAATAATCCTGTAAAAGTATCTGATGATAAATGTACCAAAGTATCAGTAACTGATCCATATATTACATGTCAGCTGATGTAATCTGTAAAGTAACTGCTAAATTAAGTAATCAGATTAATGTAGTAGAGTGGAAGTATGAAGTACAGGACTTGAGTAAATGTACAATGACATCACTCAGGTGAGTCTCTCACCTGCTGAGCGGTCCGGAAGTAAACGCTCTTATCGGCTCCACAGCTGATCATCCTCACTTTGCCCTCATTGGCTGAGAGACAGGAAGAAGAAGAAGAAGATGATGATGATGTCAGAGGGTGAACCAACAACACGGACTGATCGTGATGATGTCAGAGTTCAGAGAGACTGACCAGCGAATCGGACGGCAGTGATGGAGGACGAGTGTTCATCCAGAGTCTGGACCAGGCTGTAGTCTCTGCCCGCATCCAGGACGTGGATCAGACGGTCCCGACTGGCCGTGGCTAATAACTGGAGACCTGCCGGACAGACAGACAGGTCAGAGAGAGACAGACAGACAGACAGGTCAGAGACAGACAGACAGGTCAGAGAGAGACAGACAGGTCAGAGACAGACAGACAGGTCAGAGAGAGACAGACAGGTCAGAGACAGACAGACAGGTCAGAGACAGACAGACAGACAGGTCAGAGAGAGACAGGTCAGAGACAGACAGGTCAGAGACAGACAGGTCAGAGACAGACAGACAGGTCAGAGACAGACAGGTCAGAGACAGACAGACAGGTCAGAGACAGACAGACAGGTCAGAGACAGACAGACAGACAGGTCAGAGATGGACAGACAGACAGGTCAGAGACAGACAGGTCAGAGACAGACAGACAGGTCAGAGACAGACAGACAGACAGGTCAGAGACAGACAGGTCAGAGACAGACAGACAGGTCAGAGAGAGACAGACAGACAGGTCAGAGACAGACAGGTCAGAGACAGACAGACGGGTCAGAGAGAGACAGACAGACAGGTCAGAGACGGACAGACAGGTCAGAGACAGACAGGTCAGAGACAGACAGACAGGTCAGAGACGGACAGACAGACAGGTCAGAGAGAGACAGACAGGTCGGAGAGAGACAGACAGGTCAGAGAGAGACAGACAGACAGACAGGTCAGAGACAGACAGGTCAGAGACAGACAGGTCAGAGACAGACAGGTCAGAGACAGACAGGTCAGAGACAGACAGGTCAGAGACAGACAGACAGACAGGTCAGAGAGAGACAGACAGGTCAGAGACAGACAGGTCAGAGACAGACAGACAGGTCAGAGAGAGACAGACAGACAGGTCAGAGACGGACAGACAGACAGGTCAGAGACAGACAGACAGACAGACAGGTCAGAGACAGACAGACAGGTCAGAGAGAGACAGACAGGTCAGAGACAGACAGACAGGTCAGAGAGAGACAGACAGGTCAGAGACAGACAGACAGACAGGTCAGAGAGAGACAGGTCAGAGACAGACAGGTCAGAGATGGACAGACAGACAGGTCAGAGACAGACAGGTCAGAGACAGACAGACAGGTCAGAGACAGACAGACAGACAGGTCAGAGACAGACAGGTCAGAGACAGACAGACAGGTCAGAGACAGACAGACAGACAGGTCAGAGACAGACAGGTCAGAGACAGACAGACAGGTCAGAGAGAGACAGACAGACAGGTCAGAGACGGACAGACAGGTCAGAGACAGACAGGTCAGAGACAGACAGACAGGTCAGAGACAGACAGACAGACAGGTCAGAGAGAGACAGACAGGTCAGAGAGACAGACAGGTCAGAGAGAGACAGACAGGTCAGAGACAGACAGACAGACAGGTCAGAGACAGACAGACAGACAGGTCAGAGAGACAGACAGACAGACAGGTCAGAGACAGACAGGTCAGAGACAGACAGACAGACAGGTCAGAGACAGACAGACAGGTCAGAGACAGACAGGTCAGAGACAGACAGACAGGTCAGAGAGAGACAGACAGACAGGTCAGAGACGGACAGACAGACAGGTCAGAGACAGACAGACAGGTCAGAGACAGACAGGTCAGAGACAGACAGACAGACAGGTCAGAGACAGACAGACAGGTCAGAGACAGACAGGTCAGAGACAGACAGACAGACAGGTCAGAGACAGACAGGTCAGAGACAGACAGACAGACAGGTCAGAGACAGACAGACAGGTCAGAGACAGACAGGTCAGAGACAGACAGACAGACAGGTCAGAGACAGACAGGTCAGAGACAGACAGGTCAGAGAGAGACAGACAGGTCAGAGACAGACAGACAGACAGGTCAGAGACAGACAGACAGACAGGTCAGAGACAGACAGGTCAGAGAGAGACAGACAGGTCAGAGACAGACAGACAGACAGGTCAGAGACAGACAGACAGACAGGTCAGAGACAGACAGGTCAGAGAGAGACAGACAGGTCAGAGACAGACAGACAGACAGGTCAGAGACAGACAGACAGGTCAGAGACAGACAGACAGACAGGCCAGAGAGACAGGTCAGAGACAGACAGACAGGTCAGAGACAGACAGACAGGTCAGAGACAGACAGTTCAGAGACGGACAGACAGGTCAGAGAGAGACAGACAGGTCAGAGACAGACAGACAGACAGGTCAGAGACAGACAGGTCAGAGACAGACAGACAGGTCAGAGAGAGACAGGTCAGAGAGAGACAGACAGGTCAGAGACAGACAGACAGACAGGTCAGAGACAGACAGACAGGTCAGAGACAGACAGACAGACAGACAGGTCAGAGACAGACAGGTCAGAGAGAGACAGACAGGTCAGAGACAGACAGACAGACAGGTCAGAGAGAGACAGACAGGTCAGAGACAGACAGACAGACAGGTCAGAGAGACAGGTCAGAGACAGACAGACAGACAGGTCAGAGACAGACAGGTCAGAGACAGACAGGTCAGAGACAGACAGGTCAGAGACAGACCTGGTGCAGTGGAGGAGCAGAACCCCGATGGTTCTGTGCTAAATACACATACTGCTGTGTGTTCTGATAGAATACACACACAAACACACACACACACACACTCTAACAGCAGGAGTGACATCACTTCCTGTAGTTTGGTCCAAAGTGCTGAGACAGAAGACGCCAGCTCAGCAGCCAGGACGAGCTCAGTTTAATCCTGTCAGGAGGTGTGTGTGTGTGTGTGCGTGTGTGTGTGTGAGTGTGTGAGTGTGTGTGTGAGTGTGTGAGTGTGCGTGTGAGTGTGTGTGTATGTGAGCGTGTGTGTTTATGGGCCTCAGCATTCCTCTGTGTGTGTGTTGTTGTTTCCATGTCGACAGAGAAGTGATGTATTGTTGAGTTTGCTGGTTTAACTGTCGAGAGGTTTAATCACCTGTTTTATGTGTGTGTGCGTGTGCGTGTGTGTGTGTGTGTGCGTGCGCATCACACGTAGTTCTCACACTCTCTCGTTACATCAGCAACTTTTCTCTGTAATAAAAACTTTTGTTACTGAATTCCATTTAAATTCCTTCAGGTTTTCGTCCTGATGAGTTGCTGACTCAGCTGGTTTCTATCCAACCAGCTGAGCTTGTTTTAATCAATAAATCAATCAATAATCATTCAAGTCAGACGGGTCTGAAGTCAGACGGGTCTGAAGTCAGGCGGGTCCGAAGTCAGACGGGTCCGAAGTCAGGCGGGTCTGAAGTCAGGCGGGTCCGAAGTCAGACGGGTCCGAAGTCAGACGGGTCCGAAGTCAGGCGGGCCTGAAGTCAGACGGGCCTGAAGTCAGGCGGGTCTGAATTAAGGCGGGTCTGAAGTCAGGCGGGCCTGAAGTCAGGCGGGTCCGAAGTCAGACGGGTCCGAAGTCAGACGGGTCCGAAGTCTGACGGGTCCGAAGTCAGACGGGCCTGAAGTCAGGCGGGTCTCGAGTGAATCGACTCACCGCAGCGGTTCTGTGTGAATCAAACTGTGACTGAGATAAATTCATCTGCTCTCTGATCTCTTATTGGTTGAGTCACATGTATTGTCACAAACTGCGAAAACACGGAGATCAGGTTCACTGCCTGGCTCAGGGGCAGAACAGCTGCTGGTTCACACACAGCAACAACAGTGTTCAGGTCATGTGACGGCAGACAGACGAGGGCAGAGTCACCTCATCACAGGTGAGCTCCAGCAGCTGTGCTCTGATTGGCTGGTTGTGTGACTGGTCTCACCTGTGTCGGGCTTTGAGAACTCGAGGCAGAGGATCTCTGAGTCGTGAGCCTGAACGTTCATGATCTCCTCCATGCTGTCCAGGTCATGGATCCTACACACACACACACACACACACACACACACACACACACACACACACACACACACACACACACACACACACACACACACACACACACACACAGTCAGTGGTGTTTGGAGACTCTCAGTGAACATCATGTCTCCTCCTCCTCCTCCTCCTCCTCCTCACCTGAGGACTCCCATGCGGTCTCCAGAGGCCAGGTGCTGTCCATCAGGACTGACCCTCAGGGTCCTAATGCCCGCCCTGCTCTGGTCCGTCTGCTGCCCCTCTGAGCCGGACTCTCCAGCGTTCTCTGTGTCGAGGAGGCTGGTGATGTTCTCGTCCACGTAGATAACTTTCTGCAGGTCCTGAGGGTCAGAGGTCAGGGGTCAGAGGTCAGAGGTCAGAGGTCAGGGGTCAGGGGTCAGAGGTCAGGGGACGTGTACAGGTGTGTAAACATAAAGGTGACAGTGTGTGTTGTCGTACGTGGCTCAGGATGTTCCTGTTGATGACGTTGAGGCCGTCGATGCTCCACAGTCGGATGGTGTTGTCTGAGGAGCAGGACAGGAACGATCCAGAGGGGAGACGCACCTCACCTCCACCTCCACCTCCACCTCCTCCACCCCCCTCTGGGTACACCTGCAGGAGACAGGAGGAGCTCACCTGGACTGCTTCATGTTCTCACAACAGGCAGATAATTAATGTTTGTGACAGTCACACTAAACCCCTCCCCCTGAAACATGATAATCCAATCACAGCTCAGTGACAGTATCCAATCACAGAAGGCAGGAAATCTGTTTTTCACCTCAACACTTAAAAAGTACTTTTACTAGCTGAAACTACTAATCATCAATAACGACCTGATCGATCACTCTGTTTGATATATTACCATATTGATCATGTTGTTCTGGTTGGTTTCTCTCTGTGCATTAAATATGTAGAACCAGCAGCTGGTTAGCTTAGCTTAGCATAAAGACTGGAAACAGGGGGACACAGCTAGCCTGGCTCCGTCCGAAGGAAACAAACTCCCCCTGCAGCAGCTCTTACACTTTACATTTCATTTGTTTAATACGAACAAACCAGAAGCGCAAAGACGACGCAACGTGGATTCACACTAAAACACCTCGCGGCCGTCAGCGTTGAGTCTCGTTGTGTAAACTCACAGCTAGCTCCTTCAGCCTGTTTCCAGTCTTTATGCTAAGCTAAGCTAAGCAGCTGCTGACAGCTGCAACAGCTCCATGTCGATGTGAACTCAGTGTTTTTATGAGCTGTGTGACCTTTGACCTCTAAGGAACGTGACCGGTCACTGTGTGTGTGTGTGTGTGCGTGTGTGTGTGTGTGCGTGTGTGTGTGTGTGTGTGTGTGCGTGTGTGTTGACCCGCTGACCTCCAGGCTCCACACACAGGAGGAGTGATAAAGGGCCGAGTACAGTTTTCCCGCCCTGCGAGGGTCCCGGAGGTCGCGGACGTCCCACACGTAAACGCTGTGGTCGTTGTAGACGCACGACAGCCAGCGGTTTGTGGGGTCGTAGGTCACCGCCACCGTGTCCGGGTAACGAGCCTCCGACCTGCAGGAGAACAGCTGACTGAGGAGGAGGAGGAGGAGGAAGAGGAGGAGCAGAGATGAGTTATTTTAACACGATGAGCCCAAATAAAAACCAGGCTGTTGTGTCTGTGGTTTCCATGGTAACTTGTTGCGTATTACCTGGCGTTCACCATACTGGCGATGTCGGCTCCCAGACAATGTGGGCGGGGCAGAGTGCACAGGAAGTGCAGATTGACGGGGCTGAAGGCTCTGACCGTCCCGTCAGAACAACCACAGAAGATCAACTCGTCTGTGACGGACAGACAGGTGGCCTGAGACGTCTGAGGACAGACAGACAGACAGGTGAGGTGAAAGGTGAGACTTCTTCCTGTTGAGCTGTGAGGACGCCATGAAGATGAAGACGTGTTGTGGTGCTCGTGTTGGGGACTAGTTTCAGCAGCAGATCCACATCCGGTGCTGTAGTGTGTGTGTGTGTGCGTGTGTGTGAGTGCGTGTGTGTGTGTGTGTGTGTGTGAGCGATCAGACCGTCGACACACTGAACAAAGAGTGTGTCTCATGAAGCTGAATGTAAATGAAGTGACAGATTGTCAGCGAGCCAAGAACCAGACAGAGAGCGCCGTGTGACTGAGCCGCTGCTGCGCCTACACTCTGGACCAGCACCACAGTACCAGCACCACAGTACCAGCACCACAGTACCAGCACCACAGCACTGTAGCAGTGAGCGGATGTTGGCGGTCGTGACTCGTGCTGCGTTCAGGAGCCTCTGTGAATCAGAGTGTGAGTGGGGTGAAACGTCACTCAGCCAATCAGGTGCAGTGTTGTTTATGAATGACGGCAGCGTGGCATGAGACCGACCAATGGAGTGAGAGAAAGGATGTGGGCGTGTCTGAGTCAGTCAGTTCAGCCAGTGAGGACAGAGATCAGATTTCTTTGTTTTCGACTAAATAAATAAAAAAAGATCCAAAACATTTTGTTTTCTTTAAATAGCCTAATGCTAACAGCTTTAGTTAGCCTAATGCTAACACCTTTAGCTAGCCTAACGCTAACACCTTTAGCTAGCCTAATGCTAACACCTTTAGTTAGCCTAACGCTAACACCTCTAACACCTTTAGTTAGCCTAACGCTAACACATATTAATAATTCAATCACATTAAATCTCATGTCAGGTCACAAACAGCAGATCCAACATGGAGGACGCCATCGCAGCTTATTAGCTTTGTGTCTTTCACGTTTTTTGCTAATGTTGCTGTTGGTTCTGTTCTGTTGAATGTGAACTGGACCGGTGTCTGACAGGTGTTTCCTGTTTCAGGAAGTTTGAAGAGTTTTTAAATGCAGAAAAACTTTTCATCAGACATCTTTGATAAATTCTTTGTTCATATAATTTTCAGGACTGAATGTTTGTGAGGCGTCACGGGCTGAACTGAGTCCAGGTGAGATGACGACTTACGGAGGCGGAGTCGACTCTCTGCGCAGGAAGCAGAGGAGGAAGCAGAACTTCACATTAGAGTGTTTCAGGTTAAAGACAGACACACAGTGAAACTTTACATGAAACCATCAATCTGGGTCGTCACGGAGACGTCACGGAGACGTCCTGCGGCTGCTTTAACTTCCTGAAACGAGCGCTGTGACTCACCCGCAGCTCCACCCACTTGTCGAGGAGTCGCCGGTCGTTGAACTCACACAGCAGACCGGAGGAAGTGATGCAGAAGGTGGAGGAGGCCTGCCGGCCCCGCCCACACGCCACATCGCTGAAGAAGTTGTTCCTGAGCTCTCCCAGCAGCCCCGAGCGCCCCAGCAGAGGGACGGTGGCGTTCACCTGCAGAGGACGATCGGTCAGTACATACAGGAACAGCACAGGATGCTACCATCATCAGGTGATCAACACGTGGCTGACAGGCGCACCTTGGAGGTCTTGGCGTGGTCCAGGTACCAGAACTTGACGTGGCGGTTGCC
Organism: Diplodus puntazzo; assembly: GCA_963678695.2. NCBI lineage: Eukaryota > Metazoa > Chordata > Actinopteri > Spariformes > Sparidae > Diplodus > Diplodus puntazzo. The sequence goes on from OZ023175.1 coordinate 504,162, forward strand.
GGCGGTAACAAAGTAGGAGCTGTCGTCGGAGAAGGAGACGGCCGTCACCTTACTGGACACCTTATTGGCTGCAACCACGATGTTTTTCTGATCAACAGACAACAACGTTTGTTTGTTTGTTTGTTTGTTTGTTTGTTTGTTTACAGCTCGCAGTGACCGTCAGTGTGGGCGTGTCGTTTACCTTCCAGTTCCACACGTTCACCATCATGTCATGTTGGTAGCCGACGCTGACGATGTATTTCCCGTTGGGCGAAAACGACACGCAGGCGACGCCGTATTTATGTTCCTGCAGCTCTGCGACCTGCTGACGCTCCGACACCTCCCAGACCCGAACAGCCGGCATGTGACCGCTCTGAGGAGGAGGAAGAGGAGGAGGAAGAGGAAGAGGAAGAGGAAGAGGAGGAGGAAGAGGAAGTTCTCTGAGCTGGTGCTTCATATTAGTGCTTTTCTTCAGACATCAATATTAATATACTTATACTGATATAAATCTGATTCATAGAATATTCTCTCCTGTGAACATTCTGACATGATCAGGGCTGAACTGAACATGCTCAGATCCTGGGTCGGGACTGGTCCTGGGTTGGGACTAGTCCTGGGTCAGGACTGGTGAGCTGCAGTAAGACTCACCTCTCCTGTAACGATGTATTTCCCATCAGGGGAAAATGCCAACGTGGTGATCGCTTTCCTGAAACACATAGAAACACTTTAAGTTTTATATCACTTCACACGTCATCATCACCATCATGTGTCAGATCATCATTAATCTACGGTAACCACAGCAACAGGACTGACAGCTGAAGGCGTTGCAGAGGCTCATGGGAGTTGTAGGTGTTCAGGAT
>OZ023175.1:507500-578443 GCA_963678695.2 Diplodus puntazzo
CTCTCCTCCTCCTCTCCTCCCCCCTCCTCCCTCCTCCTCCCTCCTCCTCTCCTCTCCTCCTCCCTCCTCCTCCCCCCTCCTCCTCTCCTCCCCTCCTCCTCTCCTCCCCCCTCCTCCCTCCTCCTCCTCTCCTCTCTCCCCCTCCTCTCCCCCCTCCTCTCCTCCTCCTCCTCTCCCCCCCTCCTCCTCTCCTCTCCTCCTCCCTCCTCCTCTCCTCCCTCCTCCTCTCTCCTCTCTCCCCCTCCTCTCCTCCTCCCTCCTCTCCTCCTCCCTCCTCCTCCTCCTCCCCCCCTCCTCTCCTCCTCCCTCCTCCTCCCCTCTCCTCCCCCCTCCTCCTCTCCTCCCTCCTCCTCTCCTCCTCCCTCCTCCTCCTCCTCCCCCCCTCCTCTCCTCCTCCCTCCTCCTCCCCTCTCCTCCCCCCTCCTCCTCTCCTCCCTCCTCCTCCTCCCCTCTCCTCCCTCCTTGCTCCACTGACCCACTTCCGTCTCTTCAGCTGTTTGTTGTCTTTTCATCCGTAAACTGAATCTTCTGAACACAAACTGACCCACAGCTCCGACCAATCAGCAGCCCCCTGTCCTCTCACGTCCACAGCTGATTGGGCGCCAGCCCTGTGGGACTCTGCGGTCCGGGAGGAGAGCTGGACGTCTTCCACGGCTCGCCCTCAGACATTCCCATCATTCCTCTGTGCTCAGAGAGATTCAAACTGCCGAGGACCAGCTGATCTATAATCAATCCCTGCGGTCTCAGCTGGAGACACTGAAACGTCCTCGTCTGGACTCGATGTTTGGACACAAACACGTCCTCTGGCTGCTGTTTGTGATCCAAACATGCTGAAGGTGAACGACGGCTTCATAACAACTTCTGCTGGATGCTCTTATTTTGAAATTCTCTTTTTATTTAAACAACCAACAAAACTTTAATTTCTTAAACATAAATTAATTCTGTCTGTCAGGTGATTTGACTGAAGGGAGCATAAAAATCAGTAAAGTGAAGAAAGTTAAAGTTTAATTGCTTCTGAAAACATTTAGAAAATAAAATCTTTCATGTCAAAGTGAACAGAAACAAGTACTGAGTTACTGTCCTGTACTCGAGTATCTCTGAACTTTCTCCTCCTCACAGCTTCAGAACAGCCTCGTTACTTTAGTTTGATGCCTCTGAGGTGAATTCTGGATTCTTGTTGTTTCCCAGCATCAGCAGACTGATGTGGACCAATCAGACGCAGCGAGACGAGACAAAGACGTAAAAGCCGTAAGAAGCCGTAAACAGACAGAGAGGGAGACTGGAATGTGGAGAAAAGGCGTGTTAGTGTCTCGTATCTGCAGAGAGTTTCTGATTTTCTCTCTTTGTTGCTGCTCGGGACGCTTTACCAACCCAACATGTGTCTGTTTGACGTCCTGGGAATGAGACTCAACAATCAGCTGTCTTTGTGGTGCGTTCAGGAACAGCTGGGACAAATCCTACTGATTCTACCTTTAACTTTAATAGTCTTTGAGTTCTATTAATATGACGTGAGCTTCAGTTAGCTTTGAGCACAAATGTCCTTCAGAGGGAGACTTTTTACTCTGAGACTCTGAGTACATGTCAGAGCCTGTAATCTATTACTTTACTGGAGGAAACAAGCTGGATCAGAACTTCTTCTTCTACCAGAGTCTGTTTGTACACGAGTACCTGAACCTGTTCACCTGAACGTCGCTCTCAGCTCAGACTTCCACTTCAACAACAGAGATTAACTGTTACGTAACTGTCACCATTAACAGGACAGCCACACACACACACACACACACACACACACACACACAGAAACGTCTGAACCAGAACCACCTCGTGAACCATTCAGGTTCTGTGTTAAACACCATCAGAGACGGAGCCTGTCTGGTGGTGTGTTCAGGGTCTCTGTGGGTGAAGACGGCGAGCAGACGAGCGCCTCGTGGTTGGTACCGGTACCACGGGTCATAACGGACGGCTGTGATCACATGATGTGTGTAATCTGATAATCTGATCATGTTGTTGGACCTCAGCGACGCTCTGAGTGACAGTCAGCGACAGACTCACTCTCACATTCCTGTCTGACTTCAATCTGCTGTTCTACAACCGCACACATGTTCACACCGTTACACAACACATCAGGAGGTAAACACACTCCACACTGTGTGCAGCCGTCAGGTCACACCTGACCCTTCTGATCCTCTGCATGCAAATGTTCTCATACATCACCGGAAGAAACAGACACGTTTATCACACAAAGAAATAAATATCTTCATGTAGAACGTTTGCTGAATTAACAAGAAGGTCCAAATAATGCAGAATGAGTCAGAGACAGAGTTTCACAGAGTTTATAAAGTGTCTCCAACTCAACAACTCACTAAACTGACACATTTGTTAAGGGAGTCTGGGGACTTTCTCCACGGGGACAAAGAAGGAGCCTATATTGTTCCTGTTTAGTGTCTTTGTAACATGTGACATGTTTAGATCAATAACATGTTTCTTCTTTCATAAATGGAGTGTAAATGGTGAAATCAGTGTAAACAGTGTGTTCAAACAGCTGATCAATGTTGGCAGGTAAGACTTTAGCACTTTAGACACAGAAGCAGACAGGCTGGTACAGACATGCTGCCACAAACTGACACTTTTTACAAGGAGACAAACAACTGCAGCTGAAAGATTTAATGCTGAATTTACAACAAGGACACAATGAGTTACAATCTGTCAGAGACACAGTTTCACTACGTTAGAAAGTTTGTTTTAACTCAACAACTCTTAAAATCACCACATTTGTTAATGGAGTCTGGTGATGTGTGTTACTGGTTTCTTCACCTCACAGACACGTTTGAACTTTTAAGTTTGCTCTGGCTCATTTCAGCCGCGACACTTCAGCTTCAGAAACAGGAGGACGAACTGGGTCGGGTAGAAACAGACTTTTTAAACGTATCGTCTCGTTAATCTCATCAGCGTCACAGAGACGATGTCACCAGGTGTGTGTGTGCGACACCTTTACTTGGGTTCATTAATGTGTGTCAGTGTGGAGGTCCAGGTCAACATGAGTGTTTCTCACCCGGCAGGATACGCCAACAGTCCAGTTCGGGCATCGCAGGCCAGCGCTCGGTTCCCTGGAGCCGTGATACCCAGAACCTTCTCCAAGGTGACCTGGAGGGCAAAGGTCAGACACATCAGGTGAACACAGACGTCGTTTGTACAGCTGAGAGTACATTTCATTTTGTTCCTGAAAGCAAAGACAGTTTATTTTATTGAAATGTTCAGAAATCTGCTGGAGGAGTTCTTCTCTTTGGTTCTGACGACATCGTCGATGATCGAGTCACACACAGCGGCGCCGCGTCGGCCATGTCATGTCGTTATAACAAGAAGAAACTAATATTATAATTACTGTTATTCTAGTAAAATTCATATTATATGACTGTTAAGGCAGTTTTAGGAGTTCTGTTTGGACCTGCTCAGTTCAGAAAGTGTCATGAGAGGAGTTTTGTTGAGAATCGGCGCTGTACGAGAACCAAAAGGTAACAGAAACACTCTCAAACATCACAAGACGTCTCTTAAATTCTCCAGAACCACCAGAACACGTCCAACAATCCCTTAAGAGCTAAAACTGCTGCAGACCCTGATGATTACTGGCAAACACTGTCTTTAATTATCTAATGACTGGTAGGAACCAATGAGCTCGCAGCAGAGATCCACAGACAGGAAGTCAGAGCTGACACCTTTATACACACACACACACACACACACACACACTTACTTCTCGCTGCATGCTGCTGTAAAGTGTCCTGACCCGTCTGGACGTCTTCAGTCCAATCAGGGTTCTGACTGTTGTTTAAACTCTAAGTTAGTCACGACTCACCGTCCGTCTTCATCGTCACAGCGGGAGCTCAATGCTAAGCTAACAACAGCAAACCTCTGTGTGTGTGTGTGTGTGTGTGTGTGTGTGTGTGTGTGTCCTCTCACATGACTCTCCCTCCCTCTGCACAAAACTCTATTTGTGTTTTGGTCTCACGGTGTTTCCTGCTGGATGAACAGCTTCCTCTCTTCCGTCACGTTAAACTGATAAAACACGTTGAGATGAATCAGCTGACTTTATTTAACGCTGATGAGTCACAGCGAGGTGTGAGACAGCGAGGGGTGAGACAGCGAGGTGTGAGACAGCGAGGTGTGAGACAGCGAGGGGGAGACAGCGAGGGGGGAGACAGCGAGGGGTGAGACAGCGAGGTGTGAGACAGCGAGGTGTGAGACAGCGAGGGGTGAGACAGCGAGGGTTGAGACAGCGAGGTGTGAGACAGCGAGGGGTGAGACAGCGAGGTGTGAGACAGCGAGGTGTGAGACAGCGAGGGGTGAGACAGCGAGGGGTGAGACAGCGAGGGGTGAGACAGCGAGGGTGAGACAGCGAGGGGTGAGACAGCGAGGTGTGAGACAGCGAGGGGTGAGACAGCGAGGGGTGAGACAGCGAGGTGTGAGACAGCGAGGGGTGAGACAGCGAGGGGTGAGACAGCGAGGGTGAGACAGCGAGGGTGAGACAGCGAGGGGTGAGACAGCGAGGGGTGAGACAGCGAGGTGTGAGACAGCGAGGGGTGAGACAGCGAGGTGTGAGACAGCGAGGGGTGAGACAGCGAGGGGTGAGACAGCGAGGGGTGAGACAGCGAGGGGTGAGACAGCGAGGGGTGAGACAGCGAGGGGTGAGACAGCGAGGGGTGAGACAGCGAGGTGTGAGACAGCGAGGGGTGAGACAGCGAGGGGTGAGACAGCGAGGGTGAGACAGCGAGGGGGGAGACAGCGAGGGGTGAGACAGCGAGGTGTCAGACAGCGAGGGGTGAGACAGCGAGGTGTCAGACAGCGAGGGGTGAGACAGCGAGGGGTGAGACAGCGAGGGGTGAGACAGCGAGGGGTGAGACAGCGAGGGGTGAGACAGCGAGGTGTGAGACAGCGAGGGGTGAGACAGCGAGGGGTGAGACAGCGAGGGGTGAGACAGCGAGGGTGAGACAGCGAGGGGTGAGACAGCGAGGGTGAGACAGCGAGGTGTGAGACAGCGAGGGGTGAGACAGCGAGATGTGAGACAGCGAGGGGTGAGACAGCGAGGGGTGAGACAGCGAGGGGTGAGACAGCGAGGGGTGAGACAGCGAGGTGTGAGACAGCGAGGTGTGAGACAGCGAGGGGTGAGACAGCGAGATGTGAGACAGCGAGGGGGGAGACAGCGAGGTGTGAGACAGCGAGGGGCGAGACAGCGAGGGGTGAGACAGCGAGGGGGAGACAGCGAGGTGTGAGACAGCGAGGTGTGAGACAGCGAGATGTGAGACAGCGAGGTGTGAGACAGCGAGGGGTGAGACAGCGAGGGGTGAGACAGCGAGATGTGAGACAGCGAGGTGTGAGACAGCGAGGGGTGAGACAGCGAGGGGTGAGACAGCGAGGGGTGAGACAGCGAGGGGTGAGACTCTCTCCAACATCCACAGACAAGAAGTCTGATCCAGTGTTCAGGAATCCTCCTGCTGTCAGCTGACAGGTGGAGGAAATGTGTCATCACCTTAACTTCCTGTTAGCTTCTATAATAACCAACTCATATTTACTCAGCATGAACATGTAAACAGTAACGTCAGATTAAAGATTAGCATCAGAATGAAGTGACGAAGAGTTGTGAAGTTCTGTCACGACGTCTGTGTATCTACTGCTGTTAGCATGCTAACCAGCTAGCCCCTGCCAGTGGTCAAAGCTCCTGCGCTAGCAGTGTAAACACCAACACTCCCCTGGTAGTCAAGCTAGCACGGCTACTGAGCTAACAAGCTAACAGTAGCTACGGTCATGGATGTACAAACAGAACACAGCTAGCAGCAGTTAGCAGTTGCTATGGTGATACGCTGCCCCCTGTTTGTTGGGAGCATTAATTCAACAGGTGGCCAATTCTCACATGTTGCACCTTTAACCAATCAGAAGCCAGAGCTGACCGAGGTCATCACAGTTCTAACGAGGCTGCAATTAAACTGAAGAGCTGCTCGTCATCAAACACACAGAACGCTGTTATTTACAACCACGTCTTACAGATACAGTACTGACGCTACAGATACTGACGCTACAGATACTGACGCTACAGATACAGTACTGACGCTACAGATACAGTACTGACGCTACAGATACTGATGCTACAGATACTGATGCTACTGTACTGACGCTACAGATACTGATCTGCAGCATCAGTATCTGTATCTGTCCAGGTGCTGCAGCTGTGGACTGACCTCAGATGTTTGAGGTGTGAGAGTCAGACTGAAGATCTGAAGTGTTTCCCAACGGAGATAATCACACACACACACATACACATACACACACACCCACACACACACACCCACACACACACACACACACAGGCTGTTTGTCCTGAGGCATGCGGGGGGGGATTATTATGAATTATTAATAAGTGAAACAATGAAGAAGAAGAACGTTGTGCTTGATGTTAAAGAGTTTACAGTTGAAACATTCTTCTTCTCTTTGGGCCAAACAGGAAACATGTTTAATCTCTGATGAGTGGAGGTCTGTGATGTCACAGTGACATCACAGTGACATCACAGTGACATTTATTCGCGAGCACTGCGTTCTGCTTCTACACGTCTTCACACAGTTCTGTTCCCGTCACACTTGAAGTCGCTGTAAAGAACCACTTTATAATCAGAACCGGACTCAGCCGACATCATGACGACCCGAGCTGACAAACGACACAGACCTTCTTTCAGGTCCCCGACCCTCAGGTTGGATCCACACACACATACAGTTCAAACACACCACAAAGCATGCTGGGAGTTTTACTGGCTGAACGAACAGAGCTGCTGACAGACGGACGGGAGCCCGCAGGGACAAACAGACGGGAACAACCTGACTGACAGGATGCTGCTGAGGTTCTGCATCACTGACTGCAGCCGGTTCACCGGTTCACCCAGTACACCTGCTACACACAGCTGCTGTGGCTACTGATGTTAATTATTGATCCTGTCAAACTGATCAAAACTGATCTGAGGTCTGAAAATGAGCCGATGCTTAAACTTCCATCTGAGAAGTGAGTGAGCACTGCAGAGTGTGTGTGTGTGTGTGTGTGGGAAATATGCCAACACAGCAGATTAAAAGCGTTCAGCTGTGTGTGTGTGTGTGTGTGTGTGTGTGTGTGTGTGTTTGTGTGTGTCACTAAATATCATAAAACATTACATTAAAAATAATTAAATTAAAACGTCACACTGATAAAAAAACATGAAGTGAAATCAGGTAAATATCAAAACAATCATTAAATATGATTATTGAGTTTAATTAGCAGCAGATGGTGTGCGTGTGTGTGTGTGTGTGTGTGACGCGCACCTTGTCGCTCAGGTCCTCTTTGTGCCGCGCGGTGCCGCTCCGCCGCCTCAGTTTGATGGACGGGGAGCGCAGCAGGTTCTTGATGCGGCTGCGGATCGTTCCGCCGCCGCTTCCCTCCGCGGTCATCGCGCCGTTAGCTGCCCGGCTAGCTGCCTCTCTCAGCGGCTGGACCCTTTCTCTGTCGTCGCTCTCTCCTCCGCTGTCATGCTGTCTGCGAGCCGAGCCGTGCCGGGCCAGAGGGTTCAGCTAGTCTGGCTCTGCTTCTGGTTCTGGACTGATCCGGTTCACGGGCTCCGGTTCCGCTGCTGCTCCGCATCATATTTCTCCGCCGCAGCGAAGACACGAAGCGGCCCGAAGCACGAGCCAGACCGGACTGACGGAGCGGCGCTGCGCCGGCGTCAACACCGCACGCGTCACTGGCGCTCACACTTCCGGTCAGGCTTTTCAAAATCAATCGATCAAACTTTATTCACACATTCAAACAAATCAGAAGGACAAGAGATGGAAACAGAACGATGTTTCAAAGAGGTTCAGAGACTCAAAGGTCAAAATAATAAAAGACAAAAACAAGCAATAAAAATAATGATAGAAATAAAATAAATGTTCTAACTATAAATAATAAAATATAAGAATACAGACAAGAGTAAGATGTAAATATACACAACACAGGGCTATGATGAGAACACAACACAATTACAAACAATAAACCACAACAAGGATAAAACTCAACATTAAAACCAGACTGAAGAACGTTTTTATATCCGTCATTAATTCAGAGACGATGATGTTTTAGTGATGATTGTTTTCTGTGTCAAATCTGAATTCTTATTTTTTTGTGCGTGATTCAGTTGGTTGTTGCTGATTCAGATTCAGATTCAGAATACTTTATTAATCCCTGGGATGGAAATTGTTTTTGTTCCAAAGCTCCGTGCAAAGTAGAAATAGAAATACATGAATGGAAACAAGCGATAAAGATGGAGATGTAAATAAAATAAAACATCAAAGTAGACAATAAAATATAAATAAATAATAAAATATTAAAGTATACAAACTGAAATATATACAATGTACAATGAAATGGTTGTAATGTTATAAGTTAAATGAGAAGCATCACGTTCCCACTGACAGGTTCCATCGTACTTTTTCTTTATACTACAACTGCATGTCATTTATTTGTATTTGGCCATGCTTTTACTTTGATATCAGAGCCTCAAGACTTCCTGCACCGTCGTGTCTCACTCAGCTTGACGCAGTCTGAGAACACGGCGTGACGCAACAGCGCCCCCCGGCGGCGGGAGCGCGAGCTGCAGCTTCACCTGCACTGTTTTATTGATTTTATAGTTTTTATATTTCGATGAATTAATTTAGAATTGGAGTCAGAAAATTAATGTTGTGTTTCTTTAAAACGTAGTTATATTAAACGTAATAAAACTACATAATATTAATGACAATAATAAAATAAACTAACAAAAACATTATTTCAAAATGTTCTATATTAATCTATGAAGATAAATATGATACAATTCATTTCAGGAGCTGTTACGTAAATTCAGCTCTTCTCAGCTTTAAGGACTAAAAGCAGAAATATGAACTCGGGCTGATATAATAACTCAGGAGTCAGGAGCTGATTTCCAAACTTTATTGGTTTTAGTGTTATATCGTGAGGCAGCACAGGATATTTACATCAGAGGTACTTGAACGCATACAAAAATACAAATTTAGGAAAAACAAGAAGAACTGTACACTGTACAAACATCAACACAGAGAAGCAGCTTCATGACAACAGTCCTACAGAACACACTGATGCTTTAAAACAGCAGACTGCTCCTTTAACTGTGGCGCGGCGACACTGAGCAGGTGAGTCCAGGTGAGTCCAGGTGAGTCCCGTCTGTCTCGTTTCTGAACTCTGCTCCTTTTTATTCCCCAAGAATGGAAATAAAATGTGAACATATGTAAGCGGACGCTCCGTCTTCACACCTTTTATTTCACTTTAATTTATTCTGCAAATAAACTAAAAACGTCCCGACAGAAATACGAAATGATTGGAATGAAAATCCTCGAAATTAAAGACCGTCCGCACGGACACATGGTTGAGTTACCGGTCAGCTACCAAAGAAAACGGACGTATCTTCAGAAAGAAAAGTCTTAATACAAAAACATTTTTCACAAAATGATGATTGTTTTCCATCAACCATCTTCCTGTTGTGTTGTGATTCCTGAAGTCCTCCGACAACACAAACACAAGTAAACACAAGTAAACAAACTAAAAACATGTTAAAAACATACAAACACACACACACACACAGATTCACACAAACACACACACACAGACTCACACACACACACACACACACAGACTCACACACACACACAACACACAGATCACACAAACACACACACACACACACACACACACACAGATTCACACAAACACACACACAGATTCACACAAACACACACACACAGACTCACACACACACACACAGATTCACACACACACACACAGAGACTCATACACACACACACACACACACACAGAGACTCATACACACAGACACAGACACACACACACACACACACACAGATTCACACAAACACACACACAGAAACAGACTCACTCACACACACACACATTCACACAAACACACACACAGACACACACACACACACACACACACCCCTTTGGATTTCAGACGCACGCCGTTTCATCGACACTGCTCTGTTTCCTGTGGCGTTTCCATGGCAGCGGTGACGCGTCGACACTGACGGTTTGACGAGTAAATAAATAAAATGGTAACGGAAACAAACTGTAACTGGCTTCTGATTGGCTGTCAGCTGTATCATGTGATTCAGTGTCGGAAGAAATCATCTCGAACAGCCAATCAGAGCCCGGCCTGCGGACGCCCAATTAACTCCTAAACTCGCCGTGACATCATCAGTGCCTGGCTTGGGGAGGTCAGCTGGGCGGGTTTCCTCTCAGCCCCAGAGGAACCAGCCTCGGCATCGGCCTGCTGGCGGAGTCCGCCACGCTGGCCCCACCAACCTTCATCTGCAGCAGAGGGGGCGGAGCCAGAGCTCCACCTGTAGTGCTCCCATTAACAGTTCTCGGCTGCAGTACGCTCTGTGTCGCCTCAGTGTGGTCATTAAGCCCCTCCTCCGTCTCCGTGGCAACAGTGTCCTCAGAGTCCGAGTCCAGCTGCAGGAGCCAGGGGCTGTGGGCGTGTCCCTCCTCCACGTCGTCCACGGCGACGGTCTGCTGGTTGAGGAAGACCAGCTCGTTGAGGAGGGAGGTCAGACTGACGGTCTCCTCTCCGGTCTCCTGCTGCTCCCCCGGCTCGAGGGCGCCCCCCACCGAGACCTCGGCCTGGAGGCCAGAACCCGGCCCAAGGGACGGAGGGGAAGGCGGGCCCCGAGTGGTGGGGGACTCAGTCTGAGGTGGAGGCTGGTCCTGGTCTTTGATCTGGTCTGAGGAGAGGTCTGATCCAACAGGGACCACAGGGGCAGGAGGAGCTGGGACCTCCTGCTGGAGGGGGGCTGGCTGCTGCGGTGGTGCGGTGGAGGGTTGGACCAGCTGCAGCAGGCTGTTGAAGTCTGCGGCTGTAAATGATAAATACGTCAGAGAGTCGCTGCTGGTTCAGGTCCTGTGAGGGAGCTGGGTGGGGTTAGTCTGTTAGTGACGGGAACAGCTGATTAACTCACTAATTAAATATTAGTTAGATAAGAGTGAGGTTTGTTAATTAACAGTTGGTTAACTTTGTTGAATTATATGTGTTCTTATTCATTTACTTAATTAGTCAAGCTGATTGGTTAGTTAGTGAGTGAGTGAAGTGTGAGCAGACTGCATCTCTTCTTTCATTCCTCTCTAAAACCCAGAACATGCCGTCTACAACCAACTGACTTTCAGAAAACCACCTCCTCGACCCGAATCAGTCAGTTCTGCTCAGGACTTCAGGACAGCTCACTCCACTGAGACGGGCCTCCTCACAGTGACTGAGTCGCTCCAGAACCTCGTCCCACTCATCAGTCCTGGTTCTCCTCGCCTCTTCTGCGTTTGACACAGTCAACCACCAAATCCTCGTCTCCACTCTGGCTGAACATGGCTGACTCAGCTCTAACCTGGTTCACATCATACCTGACAAATCGCACCTTTCAGGTCACCTGGAACGGCTCCTTGTCCAAACCTGCTTTCTGGAAACTGGTGTCCCTCAAGGCTCAGTATCAGGACCGGTTCTGTTCTCACTAACACTAGATCACTGGGCTCTGCAGTCACATCACATGGATTCTCTGACCACTGTTCTGCTGACGACACCAACTGTTCCTCTCTTTCCCCTCGTCCTCCTCCAACAGCCACGCTGTGACGCTCATCTCTGAATGTCTGCATCATCTCTGCTCGGACAGCTGCTCATCACCTCAAACTCAACCTGAGTAAACCTGAACTCCTCTTCATCCCGGGACAGACTGCCCTCACATGGACCTGTCAGTCATTGTCGAGGATGTCACAGTATCGCCTTCATCGACGGAGAGGAACCTGGGCGTAATCCTGGACCACGGACTGTCCTGCCCCCCCAACATCACTGCTGTGGCCCGATCCTGCAGATTTGCCCTCTACAACATCCGCAGGATCCGGTCTTTCCTCACAAAGGACACAACGGAACTCCTGGTCCAAGCGCTGGTCATCTCCCGCCTGGACTACAGTAACCCCCTCTTGGCTGGACTCTCAGCCTCTGAGACTGAACCACTGCAGTCTGTCCAGAACGCTGCAGTGCCTCTCGTTTACAATCCCAAATTCTCCCATGTGACCCGCCTCCTCCGTGACCTCCACTGGCTTCCTGTTTCGGCCCGCATCTGATTCCAGACGATGGTTCTGGACTTCAAGGCCGTCAACAGAACTGCACCCGTCTACCTCCAAACCCTGATCAGCCCACACGCCCCAGAGAGAGCACTGCACTCTTCTACATCAGCGGGCCGGCTGGTACCGCCATCGCTGAGAGCAAACAAAGCTGCTCAGCGAAGTCACGACTCTTCTCTGTTCTGGAGCCTCAGTGGAGGAACGAACTCTCGACCAACGTCAGGACAGCAGAGACACTCTGTCTTTTGCACAAGACTCAAGACTCATTTGTTCAGACTTCACCTCGACCTCGCAGAGCATGTTAGTTAGTTGAGCTAACAGTTGGCTAATTCAACTATTTGAGTTTCCTGTGAGATATTTATTTATGTAGTTAGCTGAGCAGCTCAGTTAGTGATTTGGTAAGTTGTGTGAGTGAGACAGATAGTTAGTAGAGTTAGCTGTGAGGTTAGCTCGGTCTGAGGTTAGCTCAGTGTAAGGTTAGCTCAGTGCGAGGTTAGTCCAGTCTGAGGTTAGCCCAGTCTGAGGTTAGCTCGGTCTGAGGTTAGCTCAGTGCGAGGTTAGCTCAGTGTAAGGTTAGCTCGGTCTGAGGTTAGCTCAGTGCGAGGTTAGCTCAGTGCGAGGTTAGCTCAGTGTACGGTTAGCTCGGTCTGAGGTTAGCTCAGTGTGAGGTTAGCTCAGTGCGAGGTTAGCTCGGTCTGAGGTTAGCTCAGTCTGAGGTTAGCTCAGTGTGAGGTTAGCTCAGTGCGAAGTTAGCTCAGTCTGAGGTTAGCTCGGTCTGAGGTTAGCTCAGTGCGAGGTTAGCTCAGTGCGAGGTTAGCTCAGTGCGAGGTTAGCTCAGTGTAAGGTTAGCTCAGTCTGAGGTTAGCTCAGTCTGAGGTTAGCTCAGTGCGAGGTTAGCTCAGTCTGAGGTTAGCTCAGTGCGAGGTTAGCTCAGTGCGAGGTTAGCTCAGTGTAAGGTTAGCTCAGTCTGAGGTTAGCTCAGTCTGAGGTTAGCTCAGTGCGAGGTTAGCTCAGTGTGAGGTTAGCTCAGTGTAAGGTTAGCTCAGTGTCAGGTTAGCTCAGTCTGAGGCTAGCTCAGTGCGAGGTTAGCCCAGTGTCAGGTTAGCTCAGTGTGAAGTTAGCTCAGTGCGAAGTTGGGTAGTTAACAGTTTGTTAGTTAGCTGTTTCCTAAGTTCCCTGTGAGGTTAGTGATGGTGAAGGAGGCGGAGTTGCTGTAGATCTTACCGGTTGGGGGGTGGTTCACTGAGGTGAGATGTATCTGCTGATTGGTCAGACTAGGGATGTTGAGAGTGACTGAGGCCACGCCTACAGACAGGAAGAGGACATGTCTTACTTCAAAACAAAAGCACGTTGGAGCAGAGAGCAGCGTGAAGGTGAGTGGTCAGTACCTGGTGCAGAGGGCGCCTGCAGCATCGTCGGTGCCGCCATCAGCGGGCTCAGCGTCACAACCTGTTGCCCCGGCAACGCAGTGCCGACCAGGGACAGTACCTCGGCCGGTACCACGGCATGGAAAGGTTGTGATTCTAGAAAAACAGAAAGACAACAGGAAGTGAGTGACCTGTAAGAACAAACTGGTTAACGAGTCAGTTACACCAGATCAATAATCAATTAATCAATCAATAATTGTCCCGTCTTCAGTCTCACCCGCCACACTGTTTGTGATCAGGGACGAAGGTGGAGCTGACGTCTTACTGCGAGACAGGATGTTGGGGACGGTCCTCGGCTTGTCCCTCAACACTGATGCATTATGGGATACAGGAGGAGGTGCCACGGGGGGCTTCAACACCTGCAGGACCATGTGACTGTGAGTCTGAGGCTGCTGGACAGCTGTGGTGGTGGGTGGGGCATAAAACAGAGTGGGAGGAGCTTGTGGAGCCTGATGCAGCTGGTAAGACGATGTGATTATGATGTCATTAACAGTCATGCCGCGTGCTGAAGAATCAGAGTCCCCTTCCGCTAATGCTGGCCTCTGATTGGCTGCTCTGTGTTGCTCCTCCTCCTCCTCCCTCTGTCTGGTCATCAGGTGCGCCACCTTCATCAGGATCTTCTTCTCACTTACACCTGCAGACACAAACAGACAGTTTAGAGCTCCACCTACAGGTCAGTAACGCCTCAGTCAGCACATGATTTTAATCCATGGCGCTTGACTGACCCAGAATCAGATGTTGGTGATTAACTTTACTGGCGTTCTCACTCGACAAACTGAGCAGTGTTTACATTCAGTGTGAGCTCTGCTGAGTCAGCTGAGGTGACGTCTCTTCAGACGGATCACAAACCAAAGTGTGAACGTCTCCGAGAAACATTCAAGGCGGACTGAAACCTGTTGGAACCGCCTCTGTAGACCGGTTCTAGTCGCGTGTTGTTGAAAACGTGTCAGTGCATCGATCAGCATCTGGAACCAGCCGTCACTCTCTGGTCTCATCACAGCTGCATGAACCTGAGGCCGGCCTGACGGACAGGACGTCTCCACACGACTCACCGTGTGACAGAATATCAGACCGTTTAAAAGCTGCGACAGCAGCGAGGAAGAGTTCAGCTGCTGGCTCACCTGATCTCTGGGCGACCTCTCTGATGAAGGCCTTTCTCTGCTGGATCAGACAGATCTTCAGACTCCTCAGTCTGTCCGTCTCTCTCTGCAGAGTCTGGATCTCCTGAACAGCCTGAACACAACACGTGGAGATTATTACCTTCAACAAGTCATCTGCCAATCCTGTTCTAGTTTACAACCCGAGCTCCAGATCTTTCAGTGCAGATCTGTCCACAGTGAGTCAGATGTTCTCTCTGCAGCGTGCCCGCAGACGGACCAGCTATCAGTGGATCACTCTGCTGTGGATTTGACTTTGACGTAATGAGCTCATTATCAAAGAGCTGCAGGAACATATTGATATACGTCACATTCAGTCAGTGTGCGGCTCCTCCAGCTCCTACCTGCTGCAGCAGAAGTGTCCTGGGAACGTGTCTGGCGTCCAGGACCACACCGAGCTCTCTGAAGGCATCTAAGACGCTGACAGGAAATGATCAATGACAACATGTTTATGTGAAGCACTTTGTAAACCTGCTGTATGAATGAAGTTTTACTGACTCAACAGTCAAGAGACTTTAATAATTAAAGGAGCAGTCTGTAGTTTAGGAGAAGAGAAGATCTTCCGACAAACTAAACAGTCAAACTGACAATCACAGTTCATACTGTTTTACTGTGTTTATATGTGGCGGACCCTGCCACCTCTCTGCACTAAAGTGTCAAGTGTTTTAACGGAGAATTGTAAGACGACGGCAGTTAGAATGTCAATGACTTCTTATCACATTGTAACCTATTATACTACTTTAAATCAATAATACTTAGTCAGCCAGAAAACTACAGAGTGCTCCTTTGAAATAACAGACAATAACAAATCAGCAGCAGGTTTTCAGGGAGGATCACAACCACAGCCGGACGCAGTGATGTCATGATGGAGGGTATCAGTTCTTACTCCAAGTCAAAGTCCGTCTCGTCGCCGTCCAGCCTCGGCTGAGCGCCGCTGGTCTCCTCCACCGTCTCCACGGCAACGCTCTAATCCACACACACACACACATCCACACACACACACACACACACACACACACACACACACACACACACACACACACCATTTGTTTGTTTATCAAATGAGTTCAAAGTAAACAAACAACCAGAAATCAGCTGACAGTTATGAACATTTCATTCATCTTCACTGTTTTCATCTGAACAAAAATGTTTCATTACTGGAAGACTTTTTATTTTTGTAAACAGACTTGAAGAAAAAACCTAAAATGAAAAACTGAAAATGTCATACGTTAGTGACAGTGACAGGGTCGGTCGCCTCGGTGACGGGGTCGGTCGCCTTGGTGACGGGGTCGGTCGCCTTGGTGACGGGGCCTGGCTGGACAGCTGTGGTGGTGGGTGGGGCATAAAACTGAGTGGGAGGAGCTTGTGGAGCCTGATGCAGCTGGTAAGACGACGTGATTATGATGTCATTAACAGTCATGCCGCGTGCTGAAGAATCAGAGTCCCCGTCCGCTGCTGCTGGCCTCTGATTGGCTGCTCTGTGTTGCTCCTCCTCCTCCTCCCTCTGTCTGGCCATCAGGTGCGCCACCTTCATCAGGATCTTCTTCTCACTTACACCTGCAGACACAAACAGACAGGTTAGAGCTCCACCTACAGGTCTCCAACCCCTTTCAGACAGAAAAGGTGGCACATTTGCAGCAAGGTAAAGGCTGCAAATCTGCCACCTTGTCTTTCTAAAAGCGAGGCGTAATATTCCTCCTTTACCAAAAGCTGCCACTTGGCCGCCACTGAGGTAGCCGTAAACATGTGACGTGACGTGAAGCACGAAGTTGGGTGTGAACAGGAAGCAGGTCGAATTTGTCTTCAAAATAAGAGCTTTACATTGCACCCCATTGGAGTTTAGAACTGGGTTCTTAGAGGGGGGCTTTTAATTTGAAAGTAGCGACCGTTAGCAGCTAGCCGCTACAACAACAACCTAACAGCAAAGACAGCATCAGAGACCGAGGAGACGCTGCATCTCCTGGATCTCAGCGGCTGTCCAGTTGCTCATCTTGACGTCCGCGGATGAAGTGATGGACTGACTGCTGTGATCAGCTGTTTCCTGGTTTTAAACCTCCCCGGCTGTGGGGCGCACAACAGTGCAGGTCATCGACACCTCCGCCCACCTCACGCATCAGCCGGCACATGATTTTAATCCATGGCGCTTGACTGACCCAGAATCAGATGTTGGTGATTAACTTTACTGGCGTTCTCACTCGACAAACTGAGCAGTGTTTACATTCAGTGTGAGCTCTGCTGAGTCAGCTGAGGTGACGTCTCTTCAGACGGATCACAAACCAAAGTGTGAACGTCTCCGAGAAACATTCAAGGCGGACAGAAACCTGTTGGAACCGCCTCTGTAGACCGGTTCTAGTCGCGTGTTGTTGAAAACGTGTCAGTGCATCGATCAGCATCTGGAACCAGCCGTCACTCTCTGGTCTCATCACAGCTGCATGAACCTGAGGCCGGCCTGACGGACAGGACGTCTCCACACGACTCACCGTGTGACAGAATATCAGACCGTTTAAAAGCTGCGACAGCAGCGAGGAAGAGTTCAGCTGCTGGCTCACCTGATCTCTGGGCGACCTCTCTGATGAAGGCCTTTCTCTGCTGGATCAGACAGATCTTCAGACTCCTCAGTCTGTCCGTCTCTCTCTGCAGAGTCTGGATCTCCTGAACAGCCTGAACACAACATGTGGAGATTATTACCTTCAACAAGTCATCTGCCAATCCTGTTCTAGTTTACAACCCGAGCTCCAGATCTTTCAGTGCAGATCTGTCCACAGTGAGTCAGACGTTCTCTCTGCAGCGTGCCCGCAGACGGACCAGCTATCAGTGGATCACTCTGCTGTGGATTTGACTTTGACGTAATGAGCTCATTATCAAAGAGCTGCAGGAACATATTGATATACGTCACATTCAGTCAGTGTGCGGCTCCTCCAGCTCCTACCTGCTGCAGCAGAAGTGTCCTGGGAACGTGTCTGGCGTCCAGGACCACACCGAGCTCTCTGAAGGCATCTAAGACGCTGACAGGAAATGATCCATGACAACATGTTTATGGTAAATGAACATACATATTCAAGACCTAACTAAATGTAATTTAAGACCTGTATGCATATTTAAGACTTTTTAAGGCCTAAAGTTGAGATTGTCAAATTTGAGACTTTTTAAGAGCCGGCAGAAACCCTGGTATCAGTTCTTACTCTGAGTCAAAGTTCGTCTCGTCGCCGTCCAGCCTCGTCTGAGCGCTGCTGGTCTCCTTCATCATCTCCACGGCAACGCTCTGAGCCACACACACACACACACACCATTTGTTTGTTTATCAAACGAGTTCAAAGTAAACAAACAACCAGAAATCAGCTGACAGTTATGAACATTTGATTCATCTTCACTGTTTTCATCTGAACAAAAATGTTTCATTACTGGAAGACTTTTTATTTTTGTAAACAGACTTGAAGAAAAAAACCTAAAATGAAAAAATGAAAATGTCATACGTTAGTGACAGTGACGGGGTCGGTCGCCTTGGTGACGGGGTCGGTCGCCTTGGTGACGGGGTCGGTCGCCTTGGTGACGGTGTTTGTCGCCTTGGTGACGGGGTCGGTCGCCTTGGTGACAGTGTTGGTTGCCTTGGTGACGGGGTCTGTTGCCTTGGTGACGGGGTCCGTCGCCTTGGTGACGGTGTCGGTAGTCTTAGTGATGGGGTCGGTCGTCTTGATGAAGACTATCTCCTCGTCAGACGAGTTCTCCGTCAGCTCTTCTGTCTCCTCCAACAGGTCCACCACCTCCATCACATCTGCGTTTTTATTTCCTGTCTCCGTCTCCGGTGATCTGTGACGTCGTGTCTCTGAGACGAGACAAACACAGCACACACTTATATTCAACATTTTAAAAACATAAAGCACATGATTTCTCATTTCTTGGTGTTTGTTCGGTGAGAAGATCAAACAAATCTGACCTGATTATTTCCATTAATCTGGATTATTGATTGCTTTATGGACGTAAAATAGACTTTCTATTCAGAGACATTTTTTGGCAGTAAACATGTCAGGTTTTACAAATCCGGTAAAATGTAACCAATTGACCAATTGTAACCGGCATTCAATATTATACAATTAGTTTTTTTCCTTGTTAAAAAATGTTGGTTGTTGTGTCTAAAGTGCTAAAGTCTTACCTGCCAACATTGATCAGCTGTTTGAACACACAGTTTACACTGATTTCACCATTTACACTCCATTTATGAAAGAAGAAACATGTTGTTGATCTAAACATGCCACATGTTACAAAGACACTAAACAGGAACAATATAGGCTCCTTCTTTGTCCCCGTGGAGAAAGTCCCCAGACTCCCTTAACAAATGTGTCAGTTTAGTGAGTTGTTGAGTTGGAGACACTTTATAAACTCTGTGAAACTCTGTCTCTGACTCATTCTGCATTATTTGGACCTTCTTGTTAATTCAGCAAATGTTCTACATGAACTTCTTTCTGTCTCTGAGTAGAAACATGGAGTCTGTTTGTCTCAGTGATGGACGGGTTTGTTTCATTGAGCAGGAAGAACCGGCTCATTGACCTGTTAAAAGCAGCTTTTCTGCTGACAGAGTTCAGTGTTCACACCTGTTGCTGGAGCGATGGTGTTGAGGAAGCGATCCCTCTTCTTCGTCAGCATCATCTTCGTCTTCATTAGATCCGAGTCAGTCATCCTCAGCTTCTGGATCACCTGCACCGCCTGCCATCAACAGAAAAAACACCCGTTGGTCTCCAACAACAAACGAACGAGCTGCTGTGAGAGTGGAGGATAACTCTGGACTCTGACCCTGTTCAGTGTGAAGACCTTCGACATCTTCTTCTCAGTTATTCCCACTTCTCTCCTCAGGCCTTCAAACAGCTGATGCATCTTTGCCCGTCGCTGCTTCTCCAACTCGTTGTGACTGTAACGCTGCACACACACAGAAACACACAGGAAATAAACTTTATATCCACTCACTGAAGTTTATCGACACCAGTGTAAAGCTCTGTTTCACCAACACGACGACAGTGAACCATCAAGTGTCAGTTTCAGGTTGGTGCTGCTGTTCTCGTTCCTTGTCTATATTTGTTTCAGTTAGTTGATATTCTCCATTAAAATGTGCTGAATCAGCAGCTAACAGCTGTTTGCAGGGAAGACGGCTGAATAATCATCTTCAACACGTTAAACAAACTCTGCTTCTTCTCAACGATGGCTCCCTCCCAGACCTACTTTGCAATTAAGAATCTTTTGGAACTCAAACTGGTTCTGAATCAAATTTGACACCAAGAAAGTCGAAATCGAAGTGAATCTTGAGATTGCCAAAGATTTGCAATGGGAGTTTCCTCCAGACTGAACTAAAACATTTAAACTTCTTCTTACGTGTTTCAGTTTCTCTTCTTTCCGTCCTTCGCCGTCTGTCTCGTCTTCAAAGTCTGATGAGTTGTCCGTCTCCTCGCTGCTCGACGACCCGTCCAGCACCACCACGTCCACCGCCCGCTTCGCCTCTGCCAACGTCACCGTGGTACCCACAACCGCCTCGTCGTCCACACAGATGATGTCCAGGTCCACCAGGTCGCAGGCCAGTTCCTGCTCCAGTTCTGGCTCTGATCTGCTCCTATCAACAGGTGAGCGCGGTGGGGAGGGTTCAGGTGTGACCTCTGACTCTGTTGGTGCTGGAGGAGGGGGAGGGGGTCTGAAAGTGGACACTGTCAGGGTCTGGATGGTGGTGGTCTGAGGTGAAGCAGGTTTCTGATGGACTGTCAACCCACCTGAACCCACCGGGGCCGCAGACACTGCCACCGTTTTGACCCCAAGCTCCGCCCCTTGACCTGGGGAGGGTTTGAGTGAGATAAGGTTCACGGGGGTAGCAGAGGGGTGAGGCGAGAATAGGGTGAAGGTGCCTGGAGCTGGAGCCGACACCACCTTAATGGGGGGCTGGGGGGGAACTTTAGCACAGGTGACAAAGATTGGTTCCCTACTCGAGCTGGGGGGAAGGATTTTAAAGGTGCACGTTCCCTTCTGACCCAGGAAACCAGAGGAGGGGAGGAGGGGAGAGGAGGGGAGGAGGGGGGAGGAGGGGAGGAGGGGGGGAGGAGGCTGTTACTGTGGCAACAGGGGCTGTTCGGTTGACAACGGTGAACGACGGAGTCTGGCGAGTCACAGCAGGGAGGACAGGAGGGGGAGACGAGCCTGGAGGGGGGAGGAGACAGAGAGGGGGGAGGAGACAGAGAGGGGGAGGGGACAGAGAGGGGGAGGAGACAGAGAGGGGGAGGAGACAGAGAAGGGGGAGGAGACAGAGAGGGGGAGGAGACAGAGAGGGGGAGGAGACAGAGAGGGGGAGGAGACATAGAGGGGGAGGGGACAGAGAGGGGGAGGAGACGGGGAGGGGACAGAGAGGGGGAGGAGACAGTCTGGGTTATTCATCATATAAACGAGACACCTGATTGGTCAACAGTCTTTCACACTAATAGGTGCGTTCAAGCTGAACTCCTGCAGCAGCGAGATCTGCCGGCGGCTGCAGGGGCGGAGCTACAGACGCTGCTATGAAGTCGGACTCTCTCTACGTGACGGGACCAGAAAGAGCCAATCAGAGTGCAGAGTACAGAAACACTGGAGCTGAACCTGTGCTGTCTGCAGTCAGACAGCAGTTTACCACTTCTATCATCAGCACAAGTTGAGGGACACAACTGAGCAAGTTATTGATGACATCATCATCACGTAATTATAACACTACATATTATTTTTGTTAATATACTTACATCTACTTTCTACTTGTTCTTCTTACTCTATTTGTGTTGTGTGAATAACTGGATGCTGCTAAAATGTCATTTTACACTGTGCAATGACAATAAAAGGATTCTGGTTCTGATTCTGATCTTTCAGGGTTGTTGCGTTACATGAAGGATTTTCTAGGTTTCTTCATGTTGACTGTCCCACAGCTGCGGCCACACGGCTGCTACTGATCTGAAAGTGTGTGATATTTGAGTAGAAAAGAGGCGCTTATGGAAATGGAAATTCATCGAAGCACACGTCATATACGTCAGCGTAGATGAGAGCCAATCAGGGCAAAGTCCTGACGTCATGAAGGTGGGTCTAGGCTCACAGCACCTGGAGAACAGCTGCTCACCTGCTCTGCAGCCGCCTCGCTCCCACGTTAACTGAAGGTCATGTGACTTCGGATGCAGAGCAGAAACCATCCAGGTCATCGTGGACACATTTTAACCAGCATGCATCACGATTTAGGCTGCGCAGCGTGATCTTGAACTCGCCTACTGACGTACCTTTCTGAGCTGACTGGGTGGGTTTGACTGGTGTCAGCTGGTCGATAGGAACCAGTTGGACCAGTTTACCATCCGGTCTGCGGTAGTACTGGGCGCCTGTTACTGTCTGGACCTGCTGCAGGACCATCCTCTGACCGGTGGAGGTGGGGGGCGCTGAGGCCGGGACAGGAAGTTTCCCAGGAGGACGCGGGACCTGAAGCATCAACAGCTGAGAACCTGCAGGAGCCACAGAGGAGCTCACCTGAGGGTCTGAACACACGAGACCAGCAGGAACAGGTTTATTTACAGACTCACGGTTTCAGACGTCCAAAGCCAGCTGTTAGTTATCAATCAACCAATTAAAATAGATTAATGATAAAACATGATATCTGTGATCTGGTCTTCAGTTTTACCGGACATGAGGGAGGAGCTACCAGGAGCTCTGGGTATCCCTCGGACCAGACTGCCTCCTCCTTTAGGACCCGGGAACATCTTCAACATGACGAGCCGGGACACCTCCATCTCAGGTGCTTCGTCTGCAGGCGGCTTCGAGGAGGCAGCCGATTGGATGATTTTCAGCGCTGCAGGCTGAAGCACTGTGACACCCAGACGGACGGTTTGAGATGTTAAACTCAAAGAATTGAACCAGCTGCTTTAAGTGACATCGACAACAAACTAACTATCTACCGTTAGCTCCCTGATGCTAACAAACCGGATATTAGCTCCTGTAGCTCACTGAGCTATCCAGCTAGCTGTCATTAGCAGACAGGTTAGACAATAAAATATGTTGTGTTCTGTAGTTAGTAACTAGCTTACTAACATACTGAATCATCTTAAGCTTAACGTTACTGCCTAGCCAACTGTGTAGTTGTGTGTGCTGAATGGCGGCCAGAGGACGTCAGTAAAGGTGAGTGTGTACCTGAAGGGGCGGTGGGGATTTTCAGAAGCGTGACCGACGGCTGAGATGTGGGAGCTGAAGTCTGGATCTGAGGAGGTTTAATGAGGGATGAAGAGGAAGAAGAACCTTGTTTCTTTCTGTTCAACCCGACCCTGCCGGTGAGATAGGCGGCCAGCCGGTTGGCCGGGTGGAGCGCCCCCATCCTCCCCAGCTGGATCTTAGCCAGAGGATAAGGCTTCCCGTTCACCTGAGGAAACACACAGACCAGTGTCAGATGTTTCTGCCAACATCCAGTATTTAACAACCTGACAGCAAATGTTTTTAATGTTAAACTAGAAAAAATAATCAAATCATCGTCCGAAACAGTTCCAGTGTGTTCAGAGTCTGTAAGATGAAGCCGAGTGCTGAATGAAGATGATCAGTCACTTTCAAACACTGTGGGGAGTTACGATGTCACAAAGCTGACATTACCCGGATCAGGTGGTCTGTTCCTCCTGGCTGTTTCTTATTGGCTGAGAGGAAGCCGGCGGGGGAGACTCCTGTCAGGAAAGGCAGACCCATACCGACCATGAACTTCTTTGATCTCGGTTTCTTTTTCTCTCTTCTGCTCTCTCTCCCATCATGCACCTGGCGAACTGTTGATGATGCCTCCTCCTTGACTTCACCTTCCTCTAGCTCCTGCTGCAAAGCCTCTTCAGGCCCCGCCTCTTCCTCCTCCTGCCGCCAATCTTGGAGAGGCTCCACCTCTTCCTCCTCTACCTCTTGCTGCCAATCTTCAAAAGACTCCGCCTCTTCCTCCTTCACATGCCACTTCTCAGGAGGCTCCTCCTCCTCTTCTTCCTCCACCTCCTGCTGCCAGTCTGCGACGGGCTCTGCCTGTTTCAGCTGGTCCTGCTGAGAGAGATGTGACGTGTTCAAAACACGAAGGCTCCGAAACAACAGACACTTTGTCAGCCGTCACCACTCGGTGCTTTTCATTATGCTACATCACATTTCTCCACGTCCTCTCTCAGACCAGGAAACAGCTCCAGTGTTTCCTCACTCTGTCTCCTCGTGACGGAAACATCAGCGTAATGAGAAGCACCGACACGGCGAGATGATAGAATATGACACAGTGCATTGTGGGATTGTTATTGTATGTATCAAGGACAATAAATGTTCTCTTCAGACACTCAGATAAAACAGTGAACAGTAAGTAGTGACACATTAAGAAACAGGAAGTGATTTCAGACCAAACCTACAGCAGTGATTTCACAATAAAAGCCTGCTAGAGAGGAGAGCTGACCGTGTCAGTAGGAGAAACATCTCGGGTGACGAGTCGCTCACAGATTCACCTCAGTGGTTATAAACTCACCTGCTCAGGTAGATGTTAAGTGACATCAGCACATCGTTCACACAGTTTCCTACCTGCTCTTGCTGCGTCTCCCTCTCTGTCCCCGGTTGTACTGGTTTCACTGGTTCTGCTGGTTTTATCAGGTCCTCACTGGGTCTGGTGATGTGGATCTTGTACTGGATGCAGCGGCCGGTGCTGCTCTCCTCCACAGTTTGACCGACCGGATTGATCATATACTTCTTGATCCAGAACGGCTGCTCCAGCTGATCCCAGGCCATCCTCTCACACAGGTCCTTCAACACGAAGCTCCGGTCGGCCTTGCTCGCCCACTTACACTCCGCCACGATGATCAGACGCTTAGACGGCTTCGGGGGCGGCTCTGCTGGAGGACTCGGTGGCTGTTCAGAGGGAACAGGTGGAACTGGATCACCTGCAGAAGAAAAACCCCATTCAGAACCTGAGTCCATTTCTGCCACAATCAGAATCCAGACTCACCTTGTGACCATCAGGTGAGTTTTAAGGCTCAACCGGAGTTCAAACAGTCAGTTTATGCCAAATTTAAACACGTAAGCTGTAACTAACAATTATTTTAATTATTAATTAATTTCCTGATTAGTTTTTATAGTTAACTGATCAATTGTTAAGTCCACAAAGTGTCTAACAGACTCTTCATTCACATTTAAGAAGCTGGAACCAGACGTAATGTTTTTAAACAATTATCAAAATTTCAAATTCAACTAATAAATTAACCGACTAATCATTGAAGCTCTAAACTTCACGCTGACCTCAAGTGTTTTAAATGCTGCTCTGTCTTCAGATATCAGTTTGTTTGAATTGATGTCATCAGTGTCCAATGACTGAGGGGGTTTTTCACAATAAGAGCTGATGTAGGTAAACCCACCAGGTGTAGCACTGGAGGTTCTGGACTTTGCTTCCTTCGGTTTTTGCTTTTTCTGTTTCAGAGAGACCATCTGAGCACGTTTCACCTTTTTCTCCATGTCTTTCATCGGCTCCTGGAGGAAAAACATTAGACTGTCAGCTGTCACTGATTATTAAATATTTGCTCCAGACTGAAGAGGAACAACCAGGATCTGTTTACATTCTGCTTCTGTTTGTGGATCTTCTTCTTCCCCCGGTAACCTCTGACCCTGGCACAGCTGCTGTGGCCCTCGGCTGCCACCTGGAGACATAATCAAACTGATCAATATTCAAACTGATCATTTTAACCGTCAGTGTTTCTCCTGTTGAGTTCATTAAACTTTTCGATGCTGTGAACAGAACGACACATAAAGAAACAACCACTGATTCCTTACAGGGGGGCAACATGAGGTTGCTGGTTTGGGGATGTGGGTTGGTTCTGGATCCCAGTCTCTATCGTCCCTCTTCCACAGAGTCTGGACCCGCTCAGCAGGCTGGGAAACGCTGTCTGCCTCCTTCAGAACTACAAGTGATAGAGGGAGAACCACATGACCGCAGAGTCAACTGAAGTTGTCTGCAGTCAGAATTTAACTCAAACTATCCTCCTCTGTACATCACCAGCACTTACTGTAGGCCATCTTCATCCTCCTCTTCCTCTTCCTCTTCTTCTTGTTTCCGTGGCGGGAGGGGCTGGAGTCGGACCCGTCCAGGTTCTTGAGGAGAACCACCTTCTGTTTGAGGCAGCTGCATCCGAACATGCAGGCGGGCCGGCCACAGTGGCTGGTCCTGGAACAGTGAGACAGACTGGAGCAAACGCAGCCCAGCCGGCAGAAGTCGTTCAGACAGGGAGGGGCCCGTCTCCGGACCAGCTGGATGGGTGCGGTTGGGTTCTCCCTGACAAAACCCTGAGAGGGAACCAGAAGAACCATGTGTACCACAGGGACAGCAGAACCCATATCAACTACAGGAACTAAAGCAGCCAAAGAAGTCAACATCTGGACTATAAGAATGGAAGGCTGTGTGTTCATCACACACTGAAGAACTCAGATTTTAAACACAAGTAAACGTACTCATCGTACAGAAAACATGACAGGATTAGATCATCGTCGCTGACGAATGAAACATGCAGTCTGCATTTGTCCACGTAAAAAGACTCTGTTCTGATCCGCGACGCTGTGGTCTCTTACCATCAGAGTGAACAGTGATGTCAGAGCGATGCTGGCCCGCTCCTCGTTGATGCTGGTCCGGGCTCGGCCCTCCCACACCACTCCGTCCTCTAGGTCCTTCTGTTTTAGCAGAGCTCTCGTCATCACAGGTCTTCCGTCCGTCCTGCAGGTATTGTTGCTTTGATCGAAGGTAGGCCCAAGCTCAGAGTCTGACTCCAGTGGAGCCATGTCCTCCGAGACACCGGGGTGAGAGACCGTGGACTTGGAGGGGCTGAGGGTCTTGGATGAGGTCTTGGGTTTGAGCCTCTTCCCCTTCTTTACGGTGGGGGGTTGAGACGAGACAGGGTCTGGGAATTGGAGTGCAAGCTGTTTGGGGACTGGGTTCAGGTTAACTGGACTGTGAGTAGCTGCTGGTTCTGGTCTGGGTTTGTAGCGTTTTGGACCTCTCTGGTGTACGTCAGCTGGACTGGGAGCAGCTGCAAGTTCGGGTCTAGGTTTGTTCTGCTTTGGACCTTTGTGACTTGAGTCAGTAGGACTGGGAGCAGTTGCTGGTTCGGGCCTGGGTTTATTCTGTTTTGAGCCTTTCTGCCTCATGGTTTCTCTACGGGATGTTCTGGTCTCTTTAAGGGTGAGCTTTGGTCTCTTGGAGGGCGGGACGAATCCAGATATGAGGTCAGACGTGGGTGAGTCGACAGTGTTTTTCTTCAGGACGCTGTCGAGGGTCCGGACATAGCTGGTACTCCTGGTGGGAAGCTCGTAGACCAACGGCTCCACCTGGGGCTGAGAGAAGCTGGCAGCTCGCTCGTCAATCAGCTTCCCTTCGTTCTCCAGGTACTCATCCAACATGTCGCTGCAGAATGCAGACAGGTTCTTCTTTGGCAGATCTGAACTTTGACTAGCTGCTGAGACACAAATGAGACCCGGTTCAGTTAGCAGTGAGCTACAATTTGGCAGCTCCTGTTCGCAGTGGATGTACAGACAACTATCAGTGGATTACTTAAAACATGATGATTCTCAGAGAGGTTCGGCAGTCTTTTTTCCCTGACTTCTATGTGGGTTTCTGGACATTTACTCTGGAGGGACATCAGATCTGACTGATTACCTTCAGGTTTTGGTGGTGCTGGAGTGGGCGGAGTCTCTGGCGGAGTGAATTTCTCTCTCCAGCCTTTAATCTGAGTCACATCTGTTGTTTTTCCTGTTCTGGACACAAACGCTGCACAAACACCTGCAGACAAAAAGTTCATAGTCGATAAAAAATTTTCATTTATTTTCATGTGAAAATGTTTCAGATGGCCATTCAGAGGACAAGATGTCCAGATGTGTCCCAGCCTGAGTCTGGTCAGTATGATGGTACCAACCTTGAGAAGGAGGCAGCTCCTGGGTCAGAGGCTCCAGAGAGACTCCAGGAGGCGGGATGGGCAGTCGGACTCCCAGGTACTGCAGGTCTATGGACTGAGTCGGATCCAGCAGGTTCATCTTCAGACCAACTGAGTTTACATGAAAAAACAGTTTGAGTCTGTGGGACTCTTTTGAAAACCTCCGTCTTGTGTTAATAAATACACAAACACAGGAAGACTACTGTCCTCTTTGCGGAAGCTAAGGAGGATCCAAATGAAGACTAACTAATAAGTATTCACCTTCCTGCAGCACAGGATGGATCACCTGTCTGTGTCTCATCAGCTTCAAGTTTCTGAGAAGAATCTTCTCGAAGGCAGCAATCTTCTCCTGCAAACTCTCCACCGTCTCTACTGAAGATAAACAACTTCATTACAGCTCAGCTTCATGTGTGGAATCATCGTGAGCTGTAAATAAGACAGATCTCAGCTTCTTGCAACGTCAGGACATGGTTAGTTAGCTTAGCACAAACAGTGGCAGCAGGGAGAGCGCTAAAACAGCTTACACAATCAGTTTGATTTTCACAGCGAGCTGACGTTTTGGCTGCTACAGACGATAAGTATATACGACACTATATTAGCAGTTTGTTAAACGTCTATCAAACCTGGTGTTAGCTTAATCATAGCTGTCTGCAGTCAACCAGTGTAAAACAAGGACATGTTTAGTAAGCATTGGCTTTTAGGCCCTGTTACCTTTGAGTTAGCTTCTACTACACATTTGATTAGTTCCTCAGATAGAGGGACTGTTGAGATGACTGTTTGCCTTGTGTGTTCAGTTAGTTTACAGCTAGAGTTGAGGTCCTGTACATTCAACAAAAAGCTTCTAGTTCTTGTCAGATTTGGCTTGAGGGTCTGAAGCTATAATATTAGGTCCTGACTCCTGATGCATAAAGACAAAGAACTGCACATGGGAGAGGTTTTTAACGGCTTCCTAATGCCACAATCACAGTTACAGGATTGTAGCTCTGATTTACCACTCATGAACAATATTTGGAGATGGCAAAAGCCCCAGATCAGAGGCAAACTGATGCTTGCTCCCATGGGCAATTATCGCTTTTTGTTAAGTCGACAAAGACATGATTCGAGGCTTGCTGACGCCTCGCAGACACCTTAAAAACATCAAGCAGGCTACAGATCTGATTGCATCACAGAGCCACGTAAAGGAGCTACTCCCCCCGAGAGCAGATACACCCATACCGTCGCACACAGCAGCTCTTTGAAGCCAGTTTCTTTCAGAACACAATGGTATCCACGCTAGCTTTTCAGTATTTGTAACGTTGTTGTCGCTGCTGAACCACAACACAAGAAGGTAGCTGTAAGTTTATCCTTCATTGTTTTGTTGCTTCAACACTTGGACAGCTTATTTCTTCTGTGTCTGAGGTTGGTGAAAGATCCTGTGATGTGTGACCAACGCTGATCCTTCATATGGAGTGCAAACCCCAATGACTGCAATGTTTCTGATTACAAGACGGACAGCTATTTAGTAACGTAGCAATCTGACGACTTTGAAAGTTGGGTAGTGACTGAGGCTTAACGAGTGAAAGGGGTTTATTTGTTTTTTCATCCAAACCTTTTTTTGAACATGACCAAGTAGCCTTGATGCCTAAACCTAACCAAACTGACCTCCTCACTACACTGACTTTGTCTTTAATCTACGTCATCTGACTCCTTAAAGCATTCTACCAGATGGCCCTGATGGCAAACTTCTCTCACTCCGTAAAGAAATGCCTGCAGAAAAAGGAAAATGTAAAGCATGGTAACCACCTGTTAGACCGGGATCGCAGGAATTTAATGTACTGGATTTTGGAATTAAAGCTAGAAGTAGAGGTCTGGTTCGGATTCAAAATGGAGTTGTCTCGCTTCTTAGCCCTTGAAAGGTTTGCAAAATAGTTTAATTTGAATGTTTAATTCACATTAAACAAGCTTTTACTGATAATTACTGGAGGGTTCCACTATAGCTGCCTCTTCACTTAAAGACAGAAGTCATGCAGTGACTTGCCTTGTTTCACATTTTTATCTTTGCCATCATTGCCGCCACTGAATCGCTGGTGCTGACCCGGGGGCCGACAGTTCACGTTCAGACCAGCTTGTATCTTTGCCTTATTGTTAACAGTGAGCCTCTTCAGACTTGCAACACGTTCAGGGTGGTTTCTCTTGAAGTTCGGGTTGTGAAAATGATGATACATTCCGCTGTCCCCGGTGGAGGGGTGGTTATCTTTAATTGCTGGATCGTGTTTTCTGAAGCCGTACAGATTTAGCTGACGGACAAAGCTTGTAAAGTTTGTCGTTTTGAAGGCCTCAGTGCTGTCAGAGTTGGTGGTGCTTTGAGATAAGATCTGTCTCTCAAAGAGATGTTGATCAATGATGATAGCATCGCCGTGGCTGTCCCAGCAGATGGCTTTATTTTCGAGGTTGTTCACCAACCGCCACAGTTTAGCAGGAAAGTTATGAGGGTGGATGCTGTCAGGAAGTGAGCTTGCAACAACAACCATGCTTTTATCTGTAGATTAAAAACAAAGGTAACATTTATGAACCCCAGGCTTCAACGCAACCTTCAACAGTTAGCCAGTTAGCTAGGTAATTGGCCACCACAATACCCTTTTTATCAGTTTTTTTAAATTTTTTATCAGGTAGTATGATGTGGTGATGCCAGCATTACTACACAGGAACGAAAATGTAAAAAGAATTTCTAGATTTGGACAAGTTGTTCAACTCATAAAGTAAATTTCTTGGTAATGGTAATGTGGTAATGATGGTAATGACATCATGTGGAAAAACTGAAACATACTGTTGAAATTGCACTTTTCGGATGTAAATCAGAGAAAGATAGAGTCGTTTGAAGATTTTTTCTCAGTCGATGGAGCCAGGTTGGCAGTTTCCCCCTGCTTCCAATGTTTGTGCTAAGCTAGGCTAAACACTTTCTAGACCTTTCATAGAACTTGATAGCCATCTTCTTACTCTACCATTTAACATATGTTTAACAAATGAATGGTAACATAGTATGACAGTAATGACATGATAATAACTGTGTTACCATTCTCAGCCGTGTCAGTGTTTTCCTGCAGGTGACCTTCAGGTGTCCTCTGAGGCAGTGAGACAGGTTCTTCAGATGAGTCCACAACGTGCAGTTTGAGGGCCTCCTAAAATATGCATTATGATTTCAATTTTCCGTGAATAAAGTTGCATAAAGTTAGAATCACACAACCTCAACAAAACTTAACCAAATCTGGAGTTCTCTCGGTCTCAACTACAGGCTCCTTACAGCTCATAACAGCAAACTACTATCTTTCTCCAGTTGGGCCTCTTATTGGAAGATTCCCCAGATCTCAATCAGATCAAGCATCAGTGGGACGTGGCAGGACAACTCCAATCCATGGAGGCCCCATTGTGGATCGGACTTGGCTCTGATCTGTCAAGCAGGACTTTTAGGGGCATCCTGTGGAATCTGGCACAAGGGCGTTGGTGGTGGATCGTTTTAGCCCTGCAGTTGCAGGGTGGGGCCTCTATGGATCTGGCTTTCTTTATGGTATGTCTGGTGGATGCTCGATCAGATTAGGATCTGGGGACCGAGGAGGCCATGTTGACCCCTTGACCTCTTTCTCATGATCTTCAGATCATTCCTGAGCAGTTTTTGTGGTGTATGGCAAATTGTACTGTTGCAATGATGGGGTGTACTTGGTCTGCAACAGTGTTTGGGTGGATGGTGTAGGCCAAGTGGCACCGACATAGATGTGAAAATAATGAGTGTTTCTGAGTTGTGTTGCCCACTGCACATGGTTTTTGGTGTTTTTCTGCTGGCCCATATACTATATAAATTGGGGTCTCCATAAATGCAATATGGGAAAATGACACCGATTCTGTCCAATGAGAATTGCTAAAGATTCCAGGCTTACTTCCTGGTCATGCAGTCTATTGAATATGCCTAAGAAGAGCTTCTCCTGCTGGCCCCATACAAAGGTTCCTCCTTGGCATTCTCACAGAAGAAGTTGAATATTTTGTCATACTCAATTTCATATCCAAGTTACCTTCATCTGAAATAACGGAAAGACAGAAATTGAATTTTTAAACCTTTACCTTTGATGTGAACGAGATAAATAACTGTTCCTCCACTTCCTCCAGGTTTGGCTGCATTCTAGTGTAGGTAGCTTCGTCAATCTTCTGCTCCAGATCAGTCTGAGCAAGCTTTTGCCGTCGGAACTTCTTCTTGCGCTTGCTGGGTTTGATGGCTGGGATTGGTTGCACATGCTGAGAGATCTCATGTGCATTTGCTTCTACTGTACTTGGAGGTGGGCAGGGAGCAGCCACTGCCTCTGTGTTTGAAAAATCCACCTCCATCCCAAGGTCATCATTGGTGGAGAAAAAGTGCACAAGGTCAGTGAGTGAAGGCGTGGGTGACAATCCGTCTCCATCTAATGAAGAAAAGGTTGGAGACAGTGGCAACTGAAGCGCAAGGGGAGACAGTTCTGCAGGGAAGGGCATTGACTGTTCGTTGTCTTGAAATGATGGAGCAGGATCAGGGGGTGGTGTTGATGTGGAGCTGTCAAAAGTCTGTGGTTCAGGTTGAGAGCAAGTCTGGGAAGGCAACAAAGGTGATGTAACCGAAGTTAAAGGAACAGTCTGTGGTGTGGGCTGAAATGTTGTGAATGAATTGTCTATATACGGCTCAGGTGGAGGTAACACTGTGTGCCACTTAAACACAGACGCGGCGGAGTCTTCACTGTGCGGTAATTCTTCAGGAGGCACTGCTTGTGGAGTTGGCTCAGAAGTAGCAGAAGCAAGTTGTAAAGTTAATGACGCGGGCAGGGAAGGCAAAGGTTCTGGAGAGCTTGCAGGTGACAATGGTTCAAAGCCTAACGAAGAACACTCTGGATCAGGTAGCAAATAATCAGATTTCATAGTAGGGGAGTCTGACGGAAGTGGCTCAGTGCTGATTGCCGTTTGCGGAGAGTTTGGGGTCAGTAACACTGCATCATTGGGTGGTGACAAGATGGGAGACAGAGAAGAGGTAGAAAGAGTTGGGGAAATGATGGATATAGATGTCCCAAGAATACAAAATGGCTGATCTGGGTTGGGTAACACTGGTGTACCATCTGGCACTGCTGGCTCAGGGCCTGTGCTTTCAGAAACTGAAATGGAGTCAAGGAAATCATCAGTTCTTGATTGCTCTGGACCTGTTTTGGCAATAGTATCTGAAGATGATAGACTGGAGGGCTGCCAAGCAGGTCCAGAAATATTAAGAACTGATCCATCTAGATCAAGATCTGCAGTTGTATGACCGAAGGCCCGGTTGTCAGATTTATCACCATCTGCCATACCACCAGTGAGGTCCATTGAGGGACCAGCTGCAGGCTGACCTGCAAACATGCAAGAACTCTGTGGTTCAGACAGAGATTCAGATGGGAGTGCTGGAGGAGAGCCCGGTTTGCTCTTGCTCTTTTTAGATTTTGTTGAATGCTGCTTCAAGAACAGAGCTAGGGCTGGCAGAGGTAGGGGTGCCGGCCGTTTATGCTGCCTTACTTTCACCTCTGATTGCTCCTCAGGCTTAAAGTGGTGGTCTGAGTCCACTGAGGAGTTCTGGGGCACTGCTGGAGTGGCGACATTATTGACCTTAGAACAATCTCTCCTAACAGTGTCCTTGCAGTTCACTGAATTCAAACGGTCCTTTTCCCCCTTGACTTTCGTCTTTGTTACAACAGTTTCGCCTGTCTTTGCAGGTGATAAATCTTTACCTGTTCTGACAGATACACTTTCCCCCTTAGAAAAATCTTGTCTATTGCTTTTCGAAGCTGTCGTTATAGTGTTGGATTGCTCAGTTCTATGAGGGGTGCTGTTATTGATGCCCAGCTGCTCCAGGTTGCATCTCTGTAGTGAAACATGAGCCTCCCGAATAAGTTCGGAAAACAACTTCTGAGGTGGATGTGAATTGCTGCGGAAGGAAATCAAACAGTAAAAACATCACATTAGTGATATAAGTGTTACTCAGCGAATCATTTATGTCAAGATTTAATGTAGAATCATACCACACTGACCCGACAAACATTAAAATGACGAACAGGTGAAATGGATAATGTTGATGGTAATGTTTAAATGCAATGTTCTTCTGAGAAACTTGAGATTATCAATGTTATTCACGTCACCCTGAAACACCGTCCAGTAAACTCACAGGGAGGTTATAATAGTATTTATTATTGTACACTTACCCCAAATTGTCTTCAGTGACCTTAGCAGCTGACGGATCACTGTTTGTAGTAGAATCTGTCTGGTTTTCACCTGACACAGAAGGTTTTGAGTCTGCTGGTTTTGAGCTTTTAGGTTTATGGTTTGCAAGTAACGACTTCAAGCTCTTCTTCAAAGGATGTTGCTCGTTGGTTGATGCACCTCCATCTTTGTGCAAATCTTTTCCAGAGTTCAATTTCAGTTTTAGGCCCAACAAACTGGAACTATCCTCCTTCAGTCCTTTAGTAAATGGGTTGTATTCAACTTTAAGCTGAGCAAACCGTGAATTTTGGTAAGCAGTGACTGCCATAAACCCAGTCTGAGGGAAAGTGAATGTGACAACACTGGCACCACTTAGTTTTATGTCTTTAGCAGCTTTATCAGTTTGGACCACATGCAGCCTGGGCAAATAGCGGTGCATTGGATGCAGGATGGTGTTCCCCTCTTGGTCTGTGATGTTGTTTGTGAGCTTGAGTTTGTAAAATGACACAGGATTCTGCATCCAGTGTTGACCCGTTGCTGGGGACTCTGGATGTGCGAATGGTTGACTCTTAACGTGACACTCAGCCTTTCCAGCAACTTGCCAGCTGTTGCAGGTCCATTTGTAACGACTGTTGTCCGAAGGTTGAATGTCCATGATCAAAGAGTACTTCTTAGATGGCTGCAAGCCAGAGATTCGAAAGCGGCAGTAGGGAAACATCCTGCTGCCTTGCTTTGTCAGAATCATCTCTGTTTTGCATCTGAAAAACTCGTTCCACATGCCATTGTTGTCAAGCGTCACGCTGATGCCTTTAATGGTGCAATCAGGTGACAGGTTGTCCGACTGAGGGTTTGAACTTGCAGGATGTTTCATAGCAGGTACTCCACCAGAAGTCCCAATGGCTTCTTTTGATGGGTACATGTTGGGCTTACCTATCATATCTGCCTCTTTATAGGTTACACAAGTGTTTTTTTCCATCCCACCTTCGCTTGCTTTCCCTGGTTTCGGAACAATAAAGCAGGCGGGTGGATGATTCCCTGCAGGTGCTGCTGCAGGGGTGGTTGCCCCTTCTTGATGGAACACCATTCCTTTCTGCTTCTTTGTAGAAGCCATGAACAGGTCACAGACATTTAAAAGGCAGGAGGATCCCGCAGTTCATGCATCTGTATCATGGTTCAAGACAGCATCCTGAAAAACAAAAATTACAAACTTTACTTAACTATTTGATGCTATGCACACAAAAATCTGAGACAAAGCCAAAATGTGACTTCTATTCGTAATACTCATTCTAGCAGTATTTTGCCTGTAGTACACTTGAATTTGAAGTGCTTCAAATGAGGATAACCTCAAGGTTCTTCAACACATAACTACAGCAGGCTCTGGATTAACTAAGTCATAAGACAGAGCTATAATCATTGACATCAATTAGTTGATATACTACGTTTGTCCCAGTTTTAAATTTATATGCTGAGTGCATTTGGTACTAGCTTATTTGAAACAGATAAGATATAGTTGTAGTTATGCATTATGAGCTAAGGTGTCACCACTATTCGCAGCTACACAAAAGCTACCAACTGTAACTGATGTGTGCCTCCTCCAAAATGTAGGTATGAAGCAGCAGCAGCTTGTAAGATACCACGAGACCATGAACGAATGTAAACACCTTTACTTAAAGCAATATCATGTAGAAATTGGCATTTTGTGCGATATGGTGCCCCCAACAGTTTTTAAATGTATCAACAATGTCATCAATACAAATCTCAGGTCTATAACAATTTGTAGGTGCTTACTACAAAATACATGTAATAAAAGTGTTATGACTTGAAATCTTGCATCTTGAAGTTAATTTTTTTTCCCCATCACATCTGCCGGCCTGGTTCTACTCTGTCTCCGTACAGCAAGGATATGCATTTCCACTACAACTAGGCTACCTGCTTAAAGGTGAGTCTTCAATAAAATAAGACGCACCTGTCCTGCTCCCCAAAGTACTACTGAAGAATCACCGCTAACAAAAGTGCTCTGCTAATTCAGCTACAAACCTGTTTAGTTTTCTATAGCTTCTTCACAATAAAAGCCCCCCGTCATCAGTCATTTAAAAGCTTGAAGGAGCCTCACAGGAAACGTGTTTCTTCAGTCAGAAGATACAGACGTACCGAGAGCTGAACACACTAACTTTAAAAACCTCTTTCTCTCACAGACGTGAGTTCAGTATCTATTTAAGCGCGAGACCGGTGCTTTTATGGGTTGGCTGCAGATGGAACAGGTCATAGCAGCCCGCTTGGAGGCCCGGCTTGGCCCTACAGGTCCATCGCACTGCTCGGCTCAACTCAGCGCAGTACAACTGGTTATGGAAAAGCAAATCGGCACAGCTTGGCTTGACGCGACAGATTTAAAAATGGCAATGTATGTAACTCTGTGATCCTACCCTCTCGCTCATGTTACACCGTGCAGAAACTAGTGACAGAGCAGTGTTTCCTCTAGGATGGAGTTGTAGCAGTGGAGGTGAGTGTTCGCTCACGTGCAGAAGCAAAGCGCACCCTGCTGGAAGGTTTCTATGCGTCTGCCGGCGCCAGAGGCGCTCTTCAGGTTCAGGTACATAACAGTACATTTGTGCACAGTAATGAGCAGAGAAATGTCTGTCTAGCTTATATATGAGGTGTCTCAAGCTTTAGGAAAATACACTTTTATTGAACACAATAAAAGTATAATCTTTAAAACAATTGACAGTTATTTAACAAAAACAAAAACCAACCATATACAATAAAATCACAAAACACAAATACGAGAACAATCCAAAATGTCTGTGCCTCTGCAAAGTAATCTGTCAGTAACTTGAGATTGACAGCTTTCGTGCGTCACAGTGGCCCTCGAGCATAGTAATGCTGCGCTCGAGACAGTAGGAATTTTTCCGACCTCCTACTAGAAAAAGTACACTGGAACGCCACTCAAAGTCGGAGTCCTTACTTGTGAACTCGGCACAAATCCATCTACCCCGAATGATAATCCTGAATCCGTGATCAGTGTTGCTTGCTTCATGGTTGACATCTACCCGGTGCTTGTTAAAATCGTTGCGCTGACATTATCAATTAAACTCATAGGTTCTCGTTGTACCTTCTCCAAACCTGGTGCTAACGTTACCTCCATTGTGGTGCATGCTGAGAGAGGGTGCAGCGCAGCACGGCACGGAATAACGGAGTTTAGCACGGCGCATAACCTGCATCAACCGGTAACAGTTTATCTGGATGAATGTAACAAAGGAGACCGCTTGCAAAGTTTCTTCGACTTAGACGATAGCCGTTTTTAGACAGAGCACCAAGCCGGCAATTTGCCAATCCTTTTGGCGGCTCGGTCCGCGGTTTTAGACAGAGGCCGGCAAATTTGGGGTCTGTTTTGGTCCGCCGATTTTCCGCCTCGGAGGGTACACTTATTTCCGCCTCGACTGCTATCTTAAACCAAGGCGGAAATGTGCCGGCCCGTGGGTGAGGTGGGCGGAGGCGTCAATGACCTGCACTGCTGTGTGACCCACAATCGAGGAGTTTTAAAACCAGGAAACAGCTGATCACAGCAGTCAGTCCATCACTTCATCCGCGGACATTAAGATGAGCAACTGGACAGCCGCTGAGATCCAGGAGATGCAGCGTCTCCTGGATCTTAGCGGCTGTTTGGTTGTGTTAGCTTGTTGTTGTAGTTCAAGCTAGGAACGGTCGCTACTTTCAAATTAAAAGCCCCCCGCTAAGAACCCAGTTCTAAACTCCGATAGGGTGCAATGTAAAGCTCTTATTTTGAAGACAAATTCATTGTCACTGTTCACAGACCAACTTCGAGCTTCACGTCACGTCACATGTTTAGGCCTACCTCAGAGGCGGCTTTTGGAGAAGGAGGAATATTACACCTCCGTTTTAGAAAGACAGGCCGGCACATTGCCACTCTTACCTTGGATCAAATGTGCCGCCTTTTCTGTCTAAAAAGGGCTAATGATAGTTGCCAAGCATAATATGACAATAGAACCATGGATACTGGCAGCCGAAATTGTTATATTAAAGTTCTTTATTCTGACAGCTGTAAGAAGTAGTGTAACAGGCTTCATAGTCTCTATAGGTGGCCCACTGTGGTTCATGATTTATTTTCACAATACGTTTCAAACAGGTGTGTGACTGACACTGTTCTTCCTGTTACAAGACACTGTACCGTCACCAAGATTTTAAAAGCTGCATAATGTTGCTTTAAGCCTTGTTTCCATGAAAGCATTTTTTGTATTGTACCGTTAGAACTCCAACTCGGGGTAACCTTATCTAAACCCAAACTCTACACAAACTGGTTCTTTTGGTCACATCTACAACTTTTGATAAATTTGGCGCAAAAATAACCATTCTAACTCGTAGCAAAACTGAGACTCACAATGTTAGGAAAAACATTGTAGGAAAAAGTCTGTTTGTTTGGCCTCTATAGCCCCAGCTCTTCCTGGGGGCTGTGTCTGTGTGAACGCCCCCTATATGTAGAGTAATCCTCCGCTGAAAATAGACCCAAAAAATGCTTGAAACAAACCGCAAACAGATGTTTTCGGAAATCATTGAGCCTGAATAGGAAGCAGTGGGCTCAGAGACGAGTTAACTGATTGATTGTTTGTGTTTACACATTGAAATTGTAGACAGTAGAGTGCAATAAAATGTATTTCCCCCCATTACTGCTCAAACCTTTGCCTGGTCTTGAATGAAGAGAGACAGATAATGTAATAATGTTTGAACTGTGTCCTAAATCACACACACGGTGTTTGTCAGTTTGTCATCAAACTAATGAAATATCAGACTGTGAAAATACGTCATTATCAAGACGACACACCGTCGGTGACGTCACAGCCGACAGTGTCGTCTCCTGACTTAAACATTGTAGAGCTGCTCCTGTTTACCAGCAGCTCACAGAACTGAACCAGAACCAGAACTGCAGTTGTATGTGCAGAATTATTGTGATGTTCATCTTGTTTACGACCTTTTCTGAGCCCAGTTGGCTCCATGTTGGTGTTGGTGACGTGTTGAAACTCCATGAGGTTTGACTTTAATTACAACAGACAAACATCATGTGTGATTCATGACACACTTCAAACAGGATCAATAAATGATTTGCTGCTCTTCAATCACCACCAGACAAAGGTTTGATCAAAGAAGGTCCCATGAGAGCAACAGGAAGGGGCGTGGCTTCGGTTTTCTTTAAGAAAAATACAGAGTAACATCAAACAGACGCTGCAGAAATCGATCAGATTCAGGGTTGAAAACAGAACCTTCACCCAGTGAGCTTACAATCGCTAGGCTAACTGTCCAGTGCTAACCATGATTCAACACTCAACATGTGCTACATTTTGAAAATGTTTATTGCTGATTACATCATTATTTTGTGAAGCTAGCTGACATGTTTCATAGACCATGATGAAGCAGCAGCAAGCATG
The DNA here is from genome assembly GCA_963678695.2 of Diplodus puntazzo. Lineage (NCBI taxonomy): Eukaryota > Metazoa > Chordata > Actinopteri > Spariformes > Sparidae > Diplodus > Diplodus puntazzo. The sequence goes on from OZ023175.1 coordinate 546,855, forward strand.
TTCCATGACTACACCCTCATTATCGCCACAGCACATAAGCTAGTTTTCCATGACTGAAATCAGCTAGCCAACAGGCTACATGATGACTTCATTACCATTAACCCTCAATAAAACCAGCTAACACTGCCTGCACGTGCACATTTAGCAGCGGCATTTAACTTCAAACAATAAAAAAATCGAATTAGACTAAATGAGTTAATAAGAATTGATCCTCTAACAACCAATAAGCAGTTCTGCTTAGTGTCACCTTGATATGTTGAGTTGGACGCATTAGGTCACATGTAGAACGTGGGTTAGCTAGCTAACAGCAGGCCTGATGCTGCAGCAATGGCTTCCCTCTAAACACTACAACCCTCCCGGTCGGTCTGTGTGGACACACCGGGACCATGTGCTCTGGTGACGGCAGAGATTACCTTCTGCTCGGTCCTACAGATGGAGGATTTCGACGGTGAGACATTAATCCGAGAGTTATCGTCTGTTTTCCCGTCGTATGCACCTCATCCACATCGTGGGTCTTTTCTTTACGGAGGGGGAAAACTGCATGCGGTGTTCTTGCACTGATACGTCATCGGCCGTCCTCCACTCCTGCGGTACTGCGCAGCCTCGGACGCCATCTTGCTGCCGCCACCTGGTTCAAAACTCGTCACGGCGGTCGGAGCACCGACACCAGAGGACCTGCCGTCCGTTATCTGCGGGGACGACCTGTGGAGCAGCGGGATCTGTTCACTTTCATCTCCACGTTGGACTATTTAACGGATCATTAGACCGCATGTAGCTGAGGACGGACGCCATGATGACTCGGTCCGCAGACAGACGTCTGGCTGCTCAGTTTATTAGCAGATCTCAGCTGCAGGTTTAAGAATCACCATACATTTAATATTCCGGCGTAACGTTCAGAGCTTTATCATCTAAATCAGAAGCATTTCCTGTTCGGACTCTTGCTGACATCATCGTTCGGCGCTCAGGGAGAGTCGTCATGATCCGTGACTTCTGTTTAGATGTCAGGATCTGCGGTTTATCACAACATGGCGACGAAATGGTTAAACTCTGCTGGTGGATGTGAAATCGTCCTGACCGTTACACCGTCATCATCATCATCACCACCACCATCAGCTCCGCTTCACTGTGCTGGCACGGCTCGGTATTAATGGCGGCGGTCTCTCAACACGAACGCGTTTTGTTGCTCTTTTGTGATTGAGACTCATGAATCAGTGTTTTAGCTCAGGCCGCCATTTTAACCACCGGAGCCGCCTCAGATATTGTGACCGGGCGTCTCCAGGTTCGCCTGACGGTCACATTAACGAACTAACGGGACGGAGACGCCAGAGGAGCTGCTGTCAATCACAGCGGAGCTCCGCCATCAACGGCCGCTTTACGGCAGCCGTACGGCAACTCCCACAGGACACACTACTTCGAAAAGATAAACCCAATGTTCAGGACGATGTGCAGAAATGTCACTGCTGCTGGTTCTGTCAGACACACGGCGGTGCGTTTCAGTGCGGTAATCGGTGCGGGACACAAAATGGATGCCGAACAAAAGGCTTCAGCCATGATGGAGCTGCCGGCTGTAGGTGGGTTTGATTTACACCGGACAGGATTTAACCAGCTGGTTCTGAAGAATCATCAGAACGCAGCTTCACAGTTCGGAACAGCAGCTCCTGTGGGATTCATTTACACAATGAGCCCGTTACGTCACAGCGCATGCGCGATGAGCTAACTCAAATAAGATGGCGCGCTTCGTGTTTGTTCCAACATGTCTGTCCTGTGAGCAGGGCCGCAGCCAGCAGGGCGGAGGTTCTGAGGTCCGGGCCCACTCCACCACCACCCACACATCCAGAACATTTTAAAGACTAAAGTGTAAATCTGTCAGAACAACAGTCACTCAGCGGCACACAGAAGGAAACTGAAGAAGAAGATAAGTGACAAAATAACCAGAATTTAACTTCAGTTAATCAAAGTTATTTATATGATTCTTTAGATAGATGACTTTATTAATCCACAAGGTGAGTGTTGCTGTCGCAGTAGCATTTCACATCAATGACACTCAAACTAAACTCCGACAAAGGAACAACAGAAAGGACACCAGTTACAAACACCTGCAGCACTGAGACTAAACAGACACATAGAATACGTAGCGAACACTTTGAGTACGAGTCCAAAATGTGCAAATAAGAGCGATGACATGAACACGTTGTAATAACCATCAGTAATAAACGGTCACTTTACACTTCAGTCATTTTACTGTTAACAAACAATAACATGGTTCTTAAAACATTTAAGTAATTGTAAAGGTTAAAAACATCTGCTGCAATTATAATAATAGTGTTTAGAAATGAACCACACAGTATTTATTAATAACTTTCTGATAAACAGCTGATAATAAGTTGTTTATAAAGCATTTCATTGCTTGTTAACAGAAATATCTTAAATAATGTTTAACTATGATTAGGCCGTTTTTAATTATACATAATTATTCCTTTTAATGATATATTATAAAGTCTTACCAAATATGTGTTAAGATCTCAAAGACCCAGAGTAAAATAGCGAGGACGTGACTCATGCTAGCTACTTGTTAGCTCCCAGGCTAACAGCTGTGTCTAGCGTGATGATGGTGATTTGTGTCATTGACTCAAAATGGCCTCACATCTTTGCTCATGTGTCGGGCGCTAAACGTGACCCGTGGTACAAAATGGAGGCTGGCGGCGTCTCGACCGGAGAGAGAAACGCTCCTTTGTTGGACGTCGCGTCGTGTCGACCCAGTTTCTCTCCAGAACTCAAGAGGACAGACATGAGCTGAAAACAGGAAGTAAAATAAGTGAAGCAGAGTTATTGATCTGACTGTGAAGGTGTGTCACTGTCAGGAGAGGATCTGGGGGCGGAGCTTCACTCGGCTCAGAGGAACATCAGACAAGTTCTGTGACTGTTCAGCTTATAGCAGCTTTGTGTGGTTTAAAGAAGAAATTCATCCTCACCATTATAATATTAACAATATTAAAGGGAAAATACAAACTGAACACTGTTTGAAGCTAGAAAGGTGGCAGGGTCCGCCACATGTAAACAAAGTCAAACTGTGTTTTCTGTCTAAACTCTTTGTTTTCATGACTGAAGAAACAAACTGACCTTTAAGACATTTCACTTGTTTCTATGTGGCGGACCCCGCCACCTTTCTATCTTCAGAGTTGTGGGACCTTGTTCTCCTCCGAGAACATCTCGTTTATTCACTGATGGATACTTTGTTTTATTACCTCATTAATATTGTAAATAATACAATTCTGACTTTGAATTTCTTCCATGAAACAACACACTGCTCCTTTAAACATTTACTCGAGTACAGCAGTAACTTACACTTTTAAGTTTTTCTATTTCAGACTTTACTTCACAGATAAATAGTCTTTGCTTCGCCATTATTCTGATGACTGTTTCACTTCTGATAAGACTTTACATATGAAAACTTGAACAGTTACAACTAAATGTTACTGGCACATTAATGCTTCAGTATTCTAATTTATTGATATTTAAGAATTGACACTCAGGAGATATTTAAGAATAAAGAATCAGTAATGTTTTATAGTTGTGTTACTGTGTTCACATGTAATGTAATTCTACTGAAAGGCTCTGGAACATTAAACTTGTAAACTTCGTGCAGATAGAATTATTTAATTATTTTGATGTCACGTGTTGAACTTGTTTTCAGTGTGTCAGGAGCTAACTCGCTGCTAACGCGCTGTAGCTTGTGTCTTTGTGACGTTGTCGTCTCTCCAGCAGTGACCGACGACTCCGGCCGGCTCAACGTGTTCCCCTGCGCCGGAGCGAAGGCACCGGAGTTCAGTGGCACCAAACATCTCACACTGTTACTGGACCTCTGCTATTCACTGGGCTGTTTATAACGGAGCAGCTATGTTGTTGCAGCCTGTCACACTACCTCAAACCCAGATGAAGATAATTCCAGTTATTAAAAACACTGCTTATTACAGCCAGCAGCCCTCCTCAGGTCCGCCCTCCAGCTGTGGTTCAGGAGGTGACGAAGACGCGTGAGGGATCTCATAAAGTCAATATTTCATCTTCTTAAGATTGACAGAACAGTTTGACGTTACACACTTCTTTCTCTACAGACTCGTCCAGGTGCTTCATGTCATTCAGCAGCTCGTCTCCTCCTCGTCCTCCAGTCACCGTGTGGAGGGAAGAATGTCCTGACTGGGAAAGTTTATACAGTTCAGTGCATGAAATGATGTCCACATCTTTGAAAAACATCAGGCAGCAGCGCCGAAGGCTTGGGGGCTAAATCACAGCTCCAATAATTCAGTAAAGTTTATGGATGTTTAAAGGTGCAGTATGTAAAACTAATAGCAGTTACTGTGGTCATCTGCTGCCCCCTAACTGTAGCTGTCGTTAGCGAGTTAGCAATATGTAAAACTCAAATTGGTACGTGTTGCACCTTTAAGCTAATCAATAGACACATCAGCAGAGTCCCAGGATTGATTAGATAAGATCAGTTTGTTTGGAGCGACCCAAATCTCCCACAATTCTGTTTCATATCTGCAGTAAAGAGTCGCGACCAGAACCATGGATCAGATTGTTTGGACTTACACCAAATCACCATCACACTGTTAATGGTTTAATACTCTGTGAGAGTTTCAGTCAAGAGGTTTCTAATTTTGGAAACAAAATTCCAGTGTAGTTTCTGATTGATTGATTGATTCGTTTTGTGAACGTTTCGTCAAACTAAACTTCAACTTCATAATCTGGGAGGTCGGCTGTCAGCCTGGTTCTCTTGGAGTTTACTGAAATAATAATTCCAAAGATCCTGATCCGGTTGAGTGTTTGTGGGACGGGACAGCAGAAGTTCGACCCGTGGATCGGACTTGTACCTCGATCGGATCAGGATCTGTGAAATTAGGGTTGCAGATTTAATGACATGTTGTTGTACTGGCCCGTGTCAGGAAGCAGAACATCACACAGCAACAAGATGGTTTTGATCTGAGTGTTGTGATGTGACGAGTCGCAGCGGCGTGACACTAATAAACAGGTTCAACATCCTGAAGCTGCTGGAAGAACGAGAAACAGAGCCAGTGACACAAATAACACTTTATTCATTGTGAAGAGTCCGTACACTGCAGTCAGTGGTAGACAGACAGGTAAGGACAGACAGGTAAGGACAGACAGGTAAGGACAGGTCGATCTCTGAGGCTTTTTATCATATCAACATATAAAACACGTGACACAGTAAAACAAACGGTCCCTTGATATCCCGACACGACGACGGCACGAGATTAAATTTACTACAGTTTAACGGTCAGAGTATAAACCAGTTAATCTCCAGGATCAATAACACCCAGAGCTCTAAGACACATAATTACATCTTTATAGTCCACCTGACTCAAATATACATGGTAGTGTTCAGTGTAACACTCAGCAGGACTACAGCAGGCGGTCCACAGTGGTCCCAGCACGCTTCAAGTCATTAACAACATTAACAGCTTCAGCTCAGTGTTAAAGCAGCAGTCAGGGCCGGAGCAACACACTGCAGGGGCCCGGGCAGGACTGTGCTGTGGGCCCCATCACCCCCATCAGACTCCATCACCCCCATCAGACTCCATCAGACTCCATCACCCCCATCAGACTCCATCAGACTCCATCACCCCCATCAGACTCCATCAGACTCCATCACCCCCATCAGACTCCATCAGACTCCATCACCCCCATCAGACTCCATCACCCCCATCAGATCCATCACCCCCATCAGACTCCATCACCCCATCAGTCCCATCACCCCCATCAGACTCCATCACCCCCATCAGACTCCATCAGACTCCATCACCCCCCTCAGACTCCATCACCCCCATCAGACTCCATCACCCCCATCAGACTCCATCACCCCCATCAGACTCCATCAGACTCCATCACCCCATCAGTCCCATCACCCCCATCAGACTCCATCACCCCCATCAGACTCCATCAGACTCCATCACCCCCATCAGACTCCATCACCCCCATCAGATCCATCACCCCCATCAGACTCCATCAGACTCCATCACCCCCATCAGACTCCATCAGTCCCATCACCCCCATCAGACCCCATCAGACTCCATCACCCCCATCAGACCCCATCAGACTCCATCACCCCATCAGACTCCATCACCCCCATCAGACCCCATCAGACTCCATCACCCCCATCAGACCCCATCAGACTCCATCACCCCCATCAGTCCCATCGCTCTTTAGTGGAACGCTCCGCACAAGCACGCATCGAGGTGCATCTCAAAACATTATCATGGAAACTTTCCTTTTTCTTCTGTAACTTAATTAAAAAAGTGAAACTTTAATATCTTCCAGATTTAATGTGAAATATTTCAAAACTTTTTTGTTTTAATTTTGATGATTTCAGTTTGCAGCTCATGAAAATCCTCAAACATCTTAAAAGAGATGCTTATCACAGAAGAACAAATAAAGAAAAGGATTCATGAAACAGAAACGTTGACCTTCTGAAATTGTGTTCAATTGAGAACTTTTTGCTCCTTTTGCAGCTTTGCAACCAGAAAAGTCTTGAAATATTTCACTTTATGTGTAAATAAGAATAAAACAACAGAATAATAATGGTTTGATATTCACCTGTGAACTGAAATAATAAAGATTTTAACATTAGATCTTAACTGAAGGAACAATTACAACTGATGTTGCACGTTGTTAAGTTATCACAGCTGCAATTATTGATTAATCTGGTCACGAAACATCAGAAAGTAAAAGTAAGTCGTGTTCAGAGACGTTCAGTTTCCGACCCGACCGGCTTCTTTCACACTGAAGCTGGAAGCAGACACGAGCCGCTACAGATCATCTCATGTTTCTGGTGAATGTATCAGCAGATCAGCACTAAACTAAATATTACATCAGTTATAAGGCAGTTTGTGAGGTTTTACCAATAATCAGTAACCAATAATCATCAGTGGAAGCCACAGTCGCTGAGTCTCACTCTAAACATCAGAAAGTTATTGAGTAACTGATCTTTAGTTTCACGTCATTAAATAAAACAGTGAATTCATCATCACAATATTAGCAGATATAGATCAGCTGATCAGCAAATGTATTGACGAGTTGCTTCAGCTGCGTGTTAAAGAAACATCAGAATCACAGCCTGAGCGTCTGACTGTCATGTGGACGTCACCTGTGATCAGGGCTGCTGATAGTAGAGTACAGAAATCCCAACATTAAAGGAACAGTCCACCTAAAAATGTAAAATCATTTTCATTTCTGGAGCTTCACGGCTGAAGCGCTGCAGCAGCTGGAGACTTGATTTAACCATCAGACGTCTCCAACAGCTCGTCTGCTGCGATCTCAGTCTGCAGCAGAGAACACGTCACTAACTGATCTCAGATCTGATTTACACACTCATTAACATGAAGTCTTCTCTGCAGCTGCTGAGCTCAAAACATTTTAACAGTGTAAATAACATGTTTTCACATCAGTCTGGGATCTCAGGGGCATCTGGAGATCAGGATCCATCATTTTAATTACCAAAATAGAAACACAGCAGGCGGTCGATCACAGGAGCCTTCAGCCTCTGAGTACCATGTAGCATCTTAGCAACAGGTGTTTTTGTCCGGCTGTGAGTGTCGGCTCCCCGAGGGAAACAGTGTGAGCACCCTGTTCTCAAACATCAGTGTGTTGGACCTTAAAGTACTGGTACCGGGCTGTCCAAACATTTACACTGAATGATCTCCATCAGAAGAGAAATAATCCACCGTCAGACTGCAGATCACGTGACGCAGCAGTCAGTCCGTCAGCGAGTCGTTGTGTTGATGATACAACATCACAGTGTCCGCTTCAGTTTTTATGCTACGCTAGGCTAACGTGTCACAGTGCTACCTGTGGTCATCACAGAGACAGCTGGGGTTAATTTTCCTCTCTGACTCAGAAGTTTCATCAAATGTTGTTAAATTCTTCCAGACGGAAACTCGAAGGATTAAACTGTTAAACTGCCGAGTCAGCACCAGAACACCAGAGTTCACAGTAACTGGATGAAGTGGAACCCAGTGTGTGTGTGTGTGTGTGTGTGTGTGTGTGTGTGTGTGTGTGTGTGTGTGTGGTGAACATGTAATCTGATTACTTTCAGCACCAGTGGGACAGTGAGTACCTTCAGTCTCCACCCGCCTGCTGCTGCTCTGGGAAGTAAGAGGAGCATCTCTCTGTGAGGCGCGCTGTGATTGGTCGGCCTCTGGTCAGACATTAATGATGACGTCGTCATCATCGTCATCTCTGACCTCATCCTGTGAAGTGTCCATGTCCTCCCCCCTCCTCCCTGCTCCTCCCTCCTCCTCCCCCTCCTCGGGGACTCCACAGGGCCCGATGATGTACCTGTAGTCTCCTCCGATGGCGAGCGCCGCCCCCGAGCCCACCATCAGCCAGTCCTTCTCCTCGTCCTCTGCACGCCGCTGCCAGGGGACGCTCCAGCTCGGGCCCCCGGTCACCTCCTCGGGCCCCGGGGCCCCTGCTGCTCCCCCCTCGTCCCCTTCTAGGTTGACGTAGTGCAGGGGCTCCTTCAGCGGGGGGGCGGGGGACAGGCTGAGCCACAGCGCCTCCAGCTGGACCACCAGGTGCTGGAAACTGGGTCGACACTTAGGGACCGGACTCCAGCAGCTGTGCATGATCTCATAACTGACAGACACCACAGAAGAAGAAAGAGGAGGTCAACAATGAACTGTGTGTGTGTGTGTGTGTGTGTGTGTGTGTGTGTGTGTGTGTGTCTCACATGTCGTCTCTGCAGTCTGGAGGTTTCTTCAGTCGTTCTCCTTTGATCAGGAACTCGTAGATCTCTGAGTTCTCCACACCGGGGTACGGAGTCTGACCCCGAGTCATGATCTCCCACATCGTCACGCCAAACGCCCACTGACAGACACACACACACACACACACCAGTGTTATTTACATCCTGCTGTACTGTGTAAAACTTCCTGTTTTACTTGTATGATTCTTGACTTTTGGAGGTGTGTGTGTGTGTGTGTGTGTCAGTACCACGTCACTCTGTGTGGTGTACACGTTGTCAGCCAGACTCTCCAGAGCGATCCACTTCACAGGCAGTTTAGAGACTGAACCCTGTCTGTAGTAATCTCCACTGTAGATCTTCTTAGACAGGCCGAAGTCCGCCACACACACCGTCATGTTCTCGTCCAGCCTGACACACACACACACACACACACACACACAGACACACACAGTTCATTAGTTTAATAATAATAATGTTGCTCAGACACAAACAGTTTAAGACACAAACATTAATGGATGAAATGACTATGTGGTGTCGGTGCGATCTGATTGGTGGACTGACTGACATGCAGTTTCGGGCAGCGAGGTCTCTGTGGATGATGTTCCTGCTGCTCAGGTACTCCATCCCCCGAGAGATGTCCAGCATGAACTGCAGCAGAGTCTGCAGAGACAAGTCCTGAAGGACGGACACACAGCACGAGTCACACTCTGTTCATCCAGTCACGTCACTGCTCCTCTAATAACAGCGGTACGTTCCTTTAATAAAATTGGCCTGTTCCTCTAATAACATTGGTACGTTCCTTTAATAACATTGGTACGTTCCTTTAAGAACAGCGGTACGTTCCTTTAATAACATTGGTACGTTCCTTTAAGAACAGTGGTACGTTCCTTTAATAACATTGGTCCGTTCCTTTAATAACATTGGTACGTTCCTTTAATAACAGCGGTATGTTCCTTTAATAAAATTGGGACGTTCCTTTAATAACATTGGCCCGTTCCTTTAATAACATTGGTACGTTCCTTTAATAACATTGGTACGTTCCTTTAATAACAGCTGTACGTTCCTTTAATAAAATTGGCACGTTCCTTTAATAACATTGGTACGTTCCTTTAATAACATTGGTACGTTCCTTTAATAACATTGGTACGTTCCTTTAATAACATTGGTACGTTCCTTTAATAACATTGGTACGTTCCTTTAATAACAGTGGTACGTTCCTTTAATAACACTGGTACGTTCCTTTAATAACATTGGTACGTTCCTGTAATAACATTGGTACGTTCCTTTAATAACAGTGGTACGTTCCTTTAATAACACTGGTACGTTCCTGTAATAACATTGGTACGTTCCTTTAATAACATTGGTACGTTCCTTTAGGAACAGCGGTACGTTCCTTTAGGAACAGCGGTACGTTCCTTTAGTAACAGCGGTACGTTCCTTTAATAACAGCGTTACGTTCCATGTGTTCTCTTACAAACGGATGTTCTCCCAGTCTGGACAGCAGCAGGAACGTGTGCAGGTCTCCATGCTTCATAAACGGGAGAACCACCATCGGGATCGGCAGCCGCTGGCCGGGACGCTGGTGAAGACTCACTCCTATTGGACAGGCCATGCTGTCAATCAAAACCAGCTGACCTTTGACCCCGGTCATGTGATGTCTGTTACTGTGTGTGTGTGTGTGTGTGTTACCGATGAGCTGGATGACGTTGGCGTGGTCGAAGTCCTTCATGTAGGCCGCCTCCTTCAGACACTGCTCGATGTCACATGACGAGGTGATGTCAGCTGTGACACACACACACACACGCATGCACACACACACACACCATCAGTCAGTCTGCACTTCTTGTTGGCACACTCACCAGCAGACACCACAGAAGAAGAAACACCAGACTCACATTTCAGTACTTTGACTGCCACCTTCTGGACGGACGAGTCCTCCGTCTTCAGGAACGCTTCACGCACTGAGCCAAACTCACCTGCACAGGTACACACACACACACACAGTAGTTATTAAATTAAGTACCTGCCAAGTGTAAATGCTGTTAGCTAGTTAGCTCTGTATATCATCGGACCTGACAGGATGTCCAGGAGCCAGAACTATTCTGTCTGACAGATATAAACTTGATATAAACTCATATGAACTCTAATATGGCAGAATTCAAACATCACTGCAGTCCTGCTGTGTTCAGGTGTCACCTTTCCCCAGCATGTGTCCCAGTGTCAGCAGCCTCTCTGGGATCAGGACGTCCTGCAGTTTGTTCTTCAGGTCGTCGTTTATACCTAGACTGTCCACTAGAGGGACACACACACACACACACACCACGATAACATAACCAACATAACCAAGAAACAACAAAAATATATATTCAGTAGACTCTCCAACGATCAGCAGCACCGGCAGTCCTCTCTGTCTGTCTGTTGTCACTCTGTTTGTGAATCGTAGCAACAGAACCAGAGATGTCGTCTTTTCATCACAAACATTCCAGTCTTGTCAAAACCTGCTGCCTAGATTACCCACAATGCACCTAGAACGTGAGTTATGCTATTAGCAGCTAATGTGTCCTGCAACAGAGATGAGGAGCAGCTTCTCCACACCAACACCTCTGACTTGGGGTCTGAAAGTTCCTGATGACAAGTTAGAAACCATCAGTGGAACTCCACTGCACCTGCAAACACCTGCAAACACCTGCAAACACCCACTGAGGTGTAAATCAGTTTGACTTTGTTCAGTGTCATAAAATGTCTCAGCAGACTCTGATTTCACGTTTCCTTACATGTAAATGCTTCCAGTGAGGTCAGAGCTCTGATATCAGATCAGTTTAGTGGCCAGAAGAACAATATGGATCAGTTCATCCCGACCGGAACAAACAGATCAAAGGAAGGAGCAGGTGGAGTGTTCCTGTCAGACAGCCAGAGAACATTTAGATTCTAAGTCTAAAATAACTAACTGTAGTTAAGCTGCAGCTGCAGTTCCACCTGTCCACCACCAGAGGTCTCACTGCACTCAGTCTCTGCAGAACAGTTCCGTCATCTCTGATCAGTCGCAGTTACAGGAACTCTCTGACTCTGCCGTTGTTGTGTGGTCAGACGGGTGGATCTGATTGGCCGAGAGGCAGCAGGTAAATACAGGCCGGCTGAGGTGAGTCTATCAATACAGGTAGCAGTGTTTTCTGTCAACAGACTGAAGGACGTCTCACTTTCCTATAACTCCCACATCAGCACAGACACAGAGTCCAACTGACATTCAGCTCTGGACGTAAAACAAACATCTGACTGAAAGTTTGGAGAACGACAGGTTTCACTTTGTAGCCCAGATCAAACCTGATGCCAAGTTCAGATTTCTGTCTCGTTAAACGACATCATTTCATTGGACGTATTAAAATCTCACTCACATGTCGACTCCTGCAGATCAGAACAGGTTCTGTTGAAGGACCGAGCCGCCGTGAAGGAAACAGAAATCTCGGGGCCCGGAGGCTTAAAGGCCGAACTGAAGGAAAGAAGACAGGAAGACAGTCACAGGTGGACGCAGTTCCATTAAAGGTTTCAGGTTCAGCCTGACTGAAAGTAAGAGGCACGTTGGTCCGTACGTGTTGAATCAGCTGTTCAAACTTTACATCAACACCTGACAGCTGATCTGCAGACGACATCAGTCTGATGTTCTTCTAGACTGTTCCTACAATGTCACTGAATCCCACATTGAGACACAAACAAACATGTCCGTCACTAACTACGGTCTGACTTCCTGTCTGTAGCCCTTCAGTTCCTACTGAATCTTTAAGAGCACAAATCTATATTTCATGTTCCTGCGTGCTCCTGGCAGCAGGACGCTGTTTGTAGGATTCACTGTCGGTTTCAGATCAGCAGATGAATGTTATGATAATTGTTTTGTACCCAAACTGCGTCTCCTTCCCGCGGCGGTGAGCGATGACGGCGAGCAGCAGTCCGACTACGGTGGCCACCAGCAGGCCGAGCAGCAGACCGACCCACATGTGGCTCCGCTGGACCTGGACCTGGACTGAGGGGCCAGCAGAGGGTCGATAAACACGTGGTGAAAACTAAAGTCAGACAGCAGAGCGGTGACATCACATTCAGGCGTGTCGTTTACCTGAGGCGGGCAGCACCAGCACCGGGGGGCTCCAGGGTCCACAGCCCACGGAGGTGCAGGCCGACACCTGGAAGGAGGCGTTGAAGAAGCGTCCTCCTCCTGACAGCTGAGCCGAGTTCTCCTTAAACAGCAGAGGCTCCTGAACACACAGGGGACAGCTTCAGAGGAGAGCCAGCAGCTGGTCCAGGACCTGCTGCCAGCTCTGCACGTTCAGAGTTTCTGAGTCAAACTGGACCCTGAAGGAAAGATGTCAAGTAGAACTCCCATGGTGCAGTTCACTCACAAACAGCCAATCACAGAGCTTCATGTTCTGCTGCTTGTACACAAACACTAAAGGTCCAGCAGCAGCTGCTACTGTAATATTATCACAGTAATGGATTACAGCATCAGACGGACAGAGAGGCGTGCGTCTCAGCTGGCACGGAGCACAGGGACGTGATAGAACCCGAATGGTTCTGGACACGAGGCGTCTCCTGCTGGTGAGGCAGCACCAGCTCAAGATAGACTACAGAAAGTGGACTTCAGAGCAGGACGTCAAGAGGACGGGACGGGAAGAAGCTTGTTGTTGCGCTGATACCGAGAAAAGTTCTACGATCATACTGTCATTAATTCTGATGAGTAAAGTCACAGTCATACATGAAGAGTAATCTATTACACTTCCTGGTTAACCTGCCCAACACCGTGAAGGTCACAACACACACACACGCACACACACACACACACACACACACTCTCTCTCTCTCTCACCTGTGGTTCTCCTCCCAGAGTCCACTGAACCTTGTAGGCCAACAGTTTCCCCTGCAGCTCGTCGTCCTTCAGCTTGGCCCAGTTCAGAGACAGCTGCTGCTCCGACAGATCAAACGTCAGGTTCCTGGGGGCCGCCGTCGGCACTGAGGACGCCATGACACCCAGTCATCAACAGGTACGTGACAGGTGTCATCAACAGGTGCGTGATTTCTCCTCATGCTGAACCTGTGTACAGCTGCTTCTAATGCTATGCTAACATTAACATAAGAACCAATGCTACTCATGCTATGGTAACGTTAACATAAGAACCAATGCTACTCATGCTATGCTAACATTACCATAAGAAACAATGCTTCTAATGCTATGCTAACATTACCATAAGAAACAATGCTTCTAATGCTATGGTAACGTTATCATTAGAACCAATCAGCTTGCTGTGAGTGCAGGTCTGTGACCTCCAGTTACCCAGAAGCCCTTTCTCTCTGATGACACGCAGCTCTCCTGCCTACAGATCTGTGACCTCACAGGTCTGAGGTCAGTGTCACAGTTCAGCCTGCAGGGGGCGCTGCAGAGACTGCAGGCTGCAGCAGAGTCCTTTCATATGGATTGAGGCCACAGACAAAAGCTGATTGTACGGAGAGGACTGGAATCTACTGGATCACCTCCAGCTGGACCACACACACACACACACACACACACACACACACACACACACACACACACACACACACACACACAAACAACAAACCAGCTCCCAGCTAGCAACTATTGAAGCTCACAGTAAACAGGAAGCCAGCAGACAGCAGGATCCCTGCAGTTATTTATCTTTCCTAAATTTGTTTTTATTAAAACTTTTCATGATTTCTGTATCAGTGAACAAACTGTTCACAAAACCAGAACCTTCATCAAGATGTATGTAGAGGAATAATTCTGCTCCACAGAATTTGGTTTATTTTAGAATAAACACCTACATCCACGTCACTTACCCGCCTCGAGAGTGGTGAAGTGCAGCCAGGGGGAGAAGGGCGACGCCCCCACCTCGTTCACACAGCGGACCCTGACGCTGTAGTTGGAGTGACTCTTCAGACCGGACAGAACGTGAAGGTGAGGAGGAACCGCAACGTCCTTCAGAGTGAGGTCCCACCTCTGGACCGAAGAAGAAGACTATTATCATTTTCAATCAGCCCACTGGGAGTGTGTGTGTGTGTGTGTGTGTGTGTGTGTGTGTGTGTTACCTGGAGATTGCAGGTGGACAGCTCAGAGTGTCCTGTGAATCCTGGTTTCCATGACAACGTGACATTGTCGTCCCCCATCCTCAGAACCTGCAGCTGGATCGGAGCTGCAGGTAACACTGACAGAAAGAGAGCCCCGCCCCCAGAGAGTTACCATCCAATCACAGCTCAGCAACAGTTCCACCTAGTTCCAGCAGGTGTGCTGGTGTTTGGAGCTGCTTCTAGCATCATGTCACGCTTACGTTAGCACAATAAATAATATAATCTTCTTAGTAGATGTAGCAGCTCACTGACTCCAGCAGGTGAACTCACCTTTAATGTGAACGGTTCCAGTTCTAGAGACTGAGATTCCTCTGGCGTTCTTCGCTTCACAGTAGAACTTCACACTGACGTTCACTCCTGCAGACAGACAGGCAGACAGACAGGCAGACAGACAGACAGGCAGGCAGACAGACAGGCAGACAGACAGACAGACAGACAGACAGACAGACAGACAGACAGGCAGACAGTTACTGATGAGGTGTTTATATTGATCACTTTGATTCTTTCAGCAGTGCTACCTGCCGTCCAGACAGAAAGTCGTGCCTATTGTGTGTGCAGCGGTGGAGAGTAACTAAGTACATTTACCAAAGAAGTACTTGTTTTTGTACTTAATAATAATAATAATAATAATAATAATAATAATAATAATAATAATAATAATATTTCATTTGATCATATTTTATTCTTCCTCTTCTTTCCTCCTTCCTCCATGTAACCTGTGACCAGCCAATAAGGGATCAATATGTGACATCACTTTCACTGATTTAGAGGTAAATGTTCCTTTAAAGGGATAGTTTGTGTTTTTTGAAGTGGGGTCATATAAAGTACATATCTACAGTCGGTCTGTTTCCTCCCGTAATCACCGATCAGCGCAGCCTCAGTCTGGAGGAGCAGAGAGCCTCCAGCCAGACGCTCAGCTTTGTACTGCAGCGAACGAGTCCAGAGAAAAAGCTAATAAACCACCTAAAACAAGGCTCACCTAAAAACATCTATATCAGTTCAAGTGTACGTTGTATAGAGAAAATTCACACCGCTTCACATCGCTGTCAGATCGGCCTTTCTTTGGCACTACATTTTCTCAACCGTAGAACCCCCGTATCCCTACACAGTTGCGCTAATGCGGAGGGATACGGAGAGTTAAGTTTCGTTTTTATCGCAAGTAAACCTCTCGTCCAGCAGCTGAGCCTCGCGCTGTATTCCGCCGCTCGCAGATCAGCTGTTGCCCAGTTGTGCTAATGCGTAGGGATACGGAGGTTCTGCGGTTGAGAAAATGTAGTGCCAAAAGAAAGGCCGGTCTGACAGCGATGTGAAGCGGTGTGAACTTTACCTATACAACGTACACTTGAACTGATATAGATTTTTTTAGGTGAGCCTTGTTTTAGGTGGTTTATTTAGTTCAAAGCTGAGCGTCTGGCTGGAGGCTCTCTGCTCCTCCAGACTGAGGCTGCGCTGATCGGTGATCACGGGAGGAAACAGACCGACTATAGATATGTACTTTATATGACCCCACTTCAGAAAACACAAACTATCCCTTTAAGACCCCACCAGCTGTAAAACAACACGACTCTCTGACAGGAAACACTGTGTGTGTGTGTGTGTGTGTGTGTGTGTGTGTGTGTGTGTGTGTGTGTGTGTGTGTGTGAGAGAGTGTGTGTTTCCATTTCCCAGCACGGTGGATCTATTTATAAGAAAAAATCAATTGGAGAGAAGAAACCACAGGATGAACACCTGAACCAACGCAATACAGAAACAATGTCTCTTATTTTGATAGTTTTCTCCTCACTTCCTGTCACTTTAGAGGAAGATGAATGAAGGCAGACAGACAGGTGAGGAGAGAGACAGACAGGTGAGGAGAGAGACAGACAGGTGAGAAGAGAGAGAGACAGACAGGTGAGGAGAGAGAGAGACAGACAGGTGAGGAGAGAGAAAGACAGGTGAGGAGAGAGAGACAGATAGGTGAGAAGAGAGAGAGACAGACAGGTGAGGAGAGGGAGACAGACAGGTGAGGAGAGAGAGACAGACAGGTGAGGAGAGGGAGACAGACAGGTGAGGGGAGAGAAAGACAGGTGAGGAGAGACAGACAGGTGAGGAGAGAGACAGACAGGTGAGGAGAGAGAAAGACAGGTGAGGAGAGAGAGACAGACAGGTGAGGAGAGAGACAGACAGGTGAGGAGAGAGACAGACAGGTGAGAAGAGAGACAGACAGGTGAGGAGAGAGAGACAGACAGGTGAGGAGAGAGAGACAGACAGGTGAGAAGAGAGAGAGACAGACAGGTGAGGAGAGAGAAAGACAGGTGAGGAGAGAGAGACAGACAGGTGAGGAGAGAGAAAGACAGGTGAGGAGAGAGACAGACAGGTGAGGAGAGAGAGCAGACAGGTGAGGAGAGAGAGACAGACAGGTGAGAAGAGAGAGAGACAGACAGGTGAGGAGAGAGAGACAGACAGGTGAGGAGAGAGAGACAGACAGGTGAGAAGAGAGAGACAGACAGGTGAGAAGAGAGAGAGAGACAGACAGGTGAGGAGAGAGAGACAGACAGGTGAGAAGAGAGAGAGAGACAGACAGATGAGGAGAGAGAGGCAGACAGGTGAAGAGAGAGAGACAGACAGGTGAGGAGAGAGAGACAGACAGGTGAGGAGAGAGACAGACAGGTGAGGAGAGAGAGAGAGACAGGTGAGGAGAGAGAGACAGACAGGTGAGGAGAGAGAGACAGACAGGTGAGAAGAGAGAGACAGACAGGTGAGGAGAGAGAGACAGACTGGGACTCCACCCGTCAGGACCGACCTTTGGGTTACTTCCAGCGCTCACATGTGTATGACTCACCTGGCCGGATCAGGGTGACGCAAACATCATCTGAGCAGCAGAGGTGGAGAAGAATCCTACATTTCCCATGATGCATCTTAAAAGGATTTCAGCATCGTCTTCCAGTTTAAGACGGGAGGTTTTCTCACCTTGGACGTGGAGGACGGACGGGGACGGTCTGGGCTCTCCCTCATGGACTCCTCCCAGGAACCACTGGACCTCCACGGGCTCAGGGGGGCCAACGGCGCCACAGGTGAGGTTGAAGGGAACGTTGGGGAACGTCGCCACGTCCTGCGGCTCCTGGACGAAGTGCGGCACGCCTGCAGGAGACAGGAAGTGAAGAGTTACTGAAGAGTCCAAACACAGACACACCTGTGAGACAGACAGGAGGTGCGTTCACTGTCCTCACCTTCCACGGTGATCCAGGCCCGCTCAGAGGAGAACGTCAGGTCGTGGAACTCCACCTCACACCAGTACTGACCCGCATCCTGCTGCTGGACCGACTTCACACTGGAGACAAGAACGGATGGAACGTTAGTACATCAACCAGAACCAGAAACAAAACTGGAACCACAAACTTACTGGAATCAGAATCTCAACAGGAACCAGAAAATGAATTAGAAGCAAAGAAGAAGAAACTGGAACCAGAACCTCAACTCCAACCCGAATTAGAACATTCTCCAGAACCAGACACTAAACTGGAATCAGAACAACAACCAGACCCAGAACCTTAAAGGGAACCAGCAACTAAACTGGAACCAGAAACCAGACAGCTGGATGGGAAACAGCAGTTCAAAGTGAGAACTACAGAAGAGGAGCGGAGGCTCTGAGGGTGGTTCTGAGGGTGGTTCTGAGGGTGGTTCTGTGGGTGGTTCTGAGGGTGGTTCTGTGGGTGGTTCTGAGGTGGTTCTGAGGGTGGTTCTGAGGATGGTTCTGAGGTGGTTCTGAGGTGGTTCTGAGGGTGGTTCTGAGGTGGTTCTGTGGGTGGTTCTGAGGGTGGTTCTGAGTGTAGTTCTGCAGGTGGTTCTGAGGGTGTTTCTGGGAGTAGTTCTGTGGGTGGTTCTGTGGGGGTTCTGTAGGTGGTTCTGAGGTGGTTCTGTGGGTGGTTCTGTGGGTGGTTCTGAGGGTGGTTCTGAGGGTGGTTCTGAGTGTAGTTCTGCAGGTGGTTCTGAGGGGTTCTGAGAGTAGTTCTGTGGGTGGTTCTGAGGGGGTTCTGTGGGGTTCTGTGGGTGGTTCTGAGGTGGTTCTGTGGGTGGTTCTGAGGTGGTTCTGTGGGTGGTTCTGTGGGTGGTTCTGAGGGTGTTTCTGAGAGTGGTTCTGAGGGTGTTTCTGATGTGGTTCTGTGGGTGGTTCTGAGGTGGTTCTGAGGTGGTTCTGTGGGTGGTTCTCAGGGTGTTTCTGAGGTGGTTCTGTGGTGGTTCTGATGTGGTTCTGATGTGGTTCTGATGTGGTTCTGTGGGTGGTTCTGAGGTGGTTCTGAGGTGGTTCTGTGGGTGGTTCTCAGGGTGTTTCTGAGGTGGTTCTGTGGTGGTTCTGATGTGGTTCTGTGGGTGGTTCTGTGGTGGTTCTGAGGTGGTTCTGATGTGGTTCTGTGGTGGTTCTGATGTGGTTCTGATGTGGTTCTGATGTGGTTCTGTGGGTGGTTCTGAGGTGGTTCTGTGGGTGGTTCTCAGGGTGTTTCTGAGGTGGTTCTGTGGGTGGTTCTGAAGTGGTTCTGTGGTGGTTCTGATGTGGTTCTGAGGTGGTTTCTTTTCTTTGTGTCCAGGAATCTGAGTGTTAAGCTGATTAACCAGCTGCTGCTCACACTGATCTGAGGTCAGCCCCTCGCTCACATTCAGCCTGTTTAAACGCTCCCAGAGTCAAGAATCCTGATCTCACATCAGCCATCAGAGCGGATCGGTTTTCCCAGAGGCCTCTGAAGCCGTGAGCCCGGCGCTGGAATCCTGACGGTGAACTGATCCGAAGTGTTTGCTGCAGAGGACGGAGGGACGGTGCGTTCACTGACCGTCGGATCATTAAAGTCCATCCAGCAACTTCTATACGTTTAAAACTTACATTTCACCGATAGGATAGGAGGTGGAGGAGGAGTAAAGGAGGTGTAAGGAGGTGGAGGAGGAGTAAAGGGGGTGTAAGGGAGGTGGAGGAGGAGTAAAGGAGGTGTAAGGAGGTGGAGGAGGAGTAAAGGAGGAGGTGGAGGAGGAGTAAAGGAGGTGTAAGGGAGGTGGAGGTGGAGTAAAGGAGGTGTACGGAGGTGGAGGAGGAGTAAAGGAGGTGTAAGGAGGTGGAGGAGGAGTAAAGGAGGTGTAAGGAGGTGGAGGAGGAGTAAAGGGGGTGTAAGGGAGGTGGAGGAGGAGTAAAGGAGGTGTAAGGAGGTGGAGGAGGAGTAAAGGAGGTGTAAGGGAGGTGGAGGAGGAGTAAAGGAGGAGGAGGAGGAGTAAAGGAGGTGTAAGGGAGGTGGAGGTGGAGTAAAGGAGGTGTAAGGGAGGTGGAGGTGGAGTAAAGGAGGTGTAAGGAGGTGGAGGAGGAGTAAAGGAGGTGTACGGAGGTGGAGGAGGAGTAAAGGAGGCGTAAGGGAGGTGGAGGAGGAGTAAAGGAGGTGTAAGGGAGGTGGAGGAGGAGTAAAGGAGGTGTAAGGAGGTGGAGGAGGAGTAAAGGAGGTGTAAGGGAGGTGGAGGAGGAGTAAAGGAGGCGTACGGAGGTGGAGGAGGAGTAAAGGAGGCGTACGGAGGTGGAGGAGGAGTAAAGGAGGTGCAAGGGAGGTGGAGGAGAAGTAAAGGAGGTGTAAGGAGGTGGAGGAGTAAAGGAGGTGTAAGGGAGGTGGAGGAGGAGTAAAGGAGGAGGTGGAGGAGGAGTAAAGGAGGTGTAAGGGAGGTGGAGGAGGAGTAAAGGAGGTGTAAGGAGGAGTAAAGGAGGTGTAAGGAGGAGTAAAGGAGGTGTAAGGGAGGTGGAGGAGGAGTAAAGGAGGCGTACGGAGGTGGAGGAGGAGTAAAGGAGGCGTACGGAGGTGGAGGAGGAGTAAAGGAGGTGTAAGGAGGAGTAAAGGAGGTGTAAGGGAGGTGGAGGAGGAGTAAAGGAGGTGGAGGAGGAGAAGCAGTCGCTCGCCTGTATTTACTGTGAATGTTGATGTTTAACCATCAAACAGAGCAGACACACTGACCTCTGCACCAGACTTCATGATGTTTTTAACACGTTTAACACGTTTGAAACTGAGACAATGTTTAGACCTTCTCTGATATCCTTTAGATTCTCTCCTGCTTCCACTGATTGATGTACTGATTGATGTACTGATTGTTGTACTGATTGATGTACTGATTGATGTACTGATTGTTGTACTGATTGATGTACTGATTGATGTGTTGATTGATGTACTGATTGATGTATTGATTGATGTACTGATTGGTGTATTGATTGATGTATTGATGAACCTGTGGTAGGTCTCCCAGTGCTGCTCTCCCAGTGTGATGAACATCTGGTCGGTGCTGTACAGTTTCTCTCCGTCCTTCATCCACACGATGTCCGGTTCCGACACCCCCTGGACGGCACAGCCGATCCGAGCCGCGTTCCCCTGGGACACCGTCTGATTGGACGGGTGCTTCGTGAACAACACACCTGCAGGAGAGACGAGAGGCTGTTACACCACTGAAGAAGAAGAGGACGGCGTCGTTAAAAGAGCTTCAGTCGGAGGTCAATTTCAATGGAGCCATTTTGGCTCACACTTTGACAAAAGAAGAAGAAACGTCTCCATGTTGTTAATAACAACATACAGTTCATCTCGTCCCTTCATACATGCAGGACGTCTTCTTCTACTGTCCAACTGAACGTTCAGCGTCGCGGCCGACGAGGCAGAAACCAACATGTCTGACCTTCACTGATCACAGCAGCTCCTCCATCACACTCAGTGACATCATCAACCGTCAGCTGCTGCCTGCCACAAAGATCCGACACATCACATCCGTCCACTCATGACATCACTGGGTGTCATTTCCCTCCACTGATGACATCACCAGGCATCCAACACTGAGCCGGTGGTGATGTCATCATACGCCTCCAGCCACGATTTGCTTTAATATGTCCAAGCTTCCTCTGTGCAGTGCATTATGGGAGAGCAGCATCCACCAGTCTGAATCCACACACACACACACACACACACACACACACACACACACACTCTGCAGGTCAGGTGACCTCTGACCTCACTACAGGTGCTTTAGATCAAACACATTAATCATGAAAGTTTCAAACTGTGAAATACGTTTAGTGTTTTATTTTGGTTCTATTTCTGTGTTCTCTTGATGAATCCTTTTATTTGCACAAACACGTGACGCAATGTCCTAACAATTCATTTTATCAGCTCAGTTTATTAGACTGTAACTGGTCCCGCTGATAACAAAGTGCTCTGGTTACGTGCTGCGGGCTGATCGAGCCTCTGTGGGTTCACATTCCCGCATGTTGCCTCAGAAACTGCCGTGAAGCTGCACTTTGGCCAGGGAGCGCCTTTACACTCCGCGGCCAGAGTTCTGGCACCAAACTCCATTCGGAAAAGGCGAAAATTCAGATGCCTTTGCTTTTTAGCTCGTTTCTTTGAAGAACAGACACAACTCGGACTTCTTTAAGTTCACACTTGTCTCCTGCTTGATTCGGCATCCACACATCGAACTAACAGCGACTTATTCTGACGACATTTTGAGGTTTTTACTGATTCAGCTGCTTACAAACTGGATCCGACTGCACTGAGTCGCAGTCAGCAGAACAGAAGTTCGACATCAGATCAGCTGCAGCTCGGAGGATTATTTACAGTTCATCAGATTCAAACGACGGAAACTTTAAATTCACAAGAAGAAGAAAAGAGCCACATGTCAGCACATTCTGGACTGACGAATAAACTCCGAACCACGACCTGCTGTAACGTGACCGACCCGGGGAACACTCACCGTGTCCGCAGCTGCCTCCGGGACTCCGGGACAAAAACACAAGAACCCACAGAACCAGCTTCATCTTCTCATTCTGTGCATGTGAAACCGTCATCCGCATGAACCGGGTCAGTTCGGCTCGGCTCGGTCTCTTTCCCT
Source organism: Diplodus puntazzo (assembly GCA_963678695.2). Taxonomy (NCBI): domain Eukaryota; kingdom Metazoa; phylum Chordata; class Actinopteri; order Spariformes; family Sparidae; genus Diplodus; species Diplodus puntazzo. The sequence continues at coordinate 569,608 of OZ023175.1, forward strand.
CACTGAAGTCTCATCTCCAGCCGGACAAACAGGATGTCCACCGGAGAAAAGACTGGGTCCAGCGGTCCGGACCAGAACCCGTTAAACTCATACAGTCGGATTCAAGTCGCTGGGGAACAAACTGCTGATTGAAGATGAAAGTTCGCTTCGTGTTCCGCTCAGGAGAGAAAACACAGAGCTGGTGTAACTTTGGACCAGCTACAGAACCTCACGTCCCGCCGCGGCTCGTCTCAGGCACAAAATGGCGTCAAGGTAGAGACATTACAGCACGACGACACCGGAAATCAACCGCCTTCAAAAATAAAACACGCTCATATTTTGAAAAACAGATTTTAAACATTTTCCAAACAAGTTGTATTTAATTTGAAGGTTTATATTTCATACACATTGACTGAATGAGCAACATAAGTCACTAAAAAACACAAATATCGAGAGTTTTTCAGGTCAGTTTATATTTCACAATTTCTTTCATTCACTCGTAAACAAGTATTTACTATTATATGCTATTTACATATATCATTATATATTGTTATATATTATTATTTACATGTATTATATATTATTATTTACATATATTATTGTTTACATATACTATTATATATTATTATTTACATATGTTATATGTTATTGTTTACATATATTATTGTTTACATATATTATTTTCTAACTGGCAGCTCATAGAATACTGACATGAAACAACAACAGGCATCATTTCAAATGTTAATTTCATACACGTTATGCTTTTATTCTGTCAATCATCTCAGATTGTAATTACTAATAAACTTAACTATAATAAATACAATAATAAAATCAATCAGGTGTTTATGAATTCAATAAAAACGTGTAACCGGAAGTTCAGTTTACATTCCGTCTAACTTCACACTGGTCGGTCTCACTCCCTGAGGAATGTGGAGGGGAGGAGGAGGTGTGTGTGTGTGTGTGTGTGTGTGTGTATGAGAACAACCAGACTCACTGCGCATGACCGCCACCTGGTGGTGTGACATCAGAGATCACACTGTGAGTGAGCAGATCATCACGATCACTGTTTTTATCTGATTGATTAGAAAATCAGTTCATTTAAAAATGTAATCTGTAAAGTAACAAGTAACTAAAATCAGATAAATGAAGTGGAGTAAAAAGTTCATCATTGTAATGGAGTAGAAGTATAAAGTTGATCAAATTTAAACCATCAAAGTACCTTCAATCAAAATTAAGTACAGTTTGAGTAAATGTACTTAGTTACTTTTCACCACTAATAATACGTTTGTAATGAAAGAACGTGAATTGAGCCATGTTGCATAATGAGTACTTTTAATATTTCAGTATATTTAGATACTTGTAGTTTTATTAATAACCTTTGAATGCAGAACTTTGACCTGTGACAAAGTGTTTCTACACACTGTGGAAGTAGTTTTACTGAAGTCTATGATCTGAGTGCTGGACTGAATCCATCAGAAGCTTTTACAGTTTTCAGTTTCTCCTGTAAAATATGTTTAAAAGGACAAAAAGAAGAAGAATAATGGACCAGAGCACCGAGCAGGTTCTGAACAAACTGGACCAGAAACTTCAGATTTCTGCAGCAGGAAGTGAAAATCAACAGTTGGTAATAAAACGGACTCAGAAACGACTTCACGGTGTTCAAAGAAGAACAAGTGGTTCAGAGAGACGAAAACACAAATCCAACCTCCAGAGTTACGTGGAAGTGTCCTTTAAACATGCAGCAGACAGGAAGTGCAGGGTCAGTGTTCAGACCCGATCAATCGAACAGCGAACATGTGAAATAAAGACAGACGGTCGTCAGGATCGGCTGCTGACTCGTCTTCACAGGAAACAGCTGAACTCTCGTTAACTTTCAGAAATTAAGTCAGAATCATAAATGTTCTCCAGCAGGTGAGTCAGAACTTTGTTCTGATGTTTGAATCAGAAGAATTCATAATTCAGATGAAAGATTAAAATCCTAAAAGAATCATCGCACTGAGAACTCATCCGTCCTTCATCACATCCGCTCCTCTTCAGTCGGAGAAAACAGGAATATAAATGTGTATAAATCTGTTTGAATGATCAGAACTTATTGATAAACTTCTCATGTTAAACAAACACTTTACAGAATAAGCATCTTTATCTGCGCTGATAGAATTTATCCACTCCTGTTAAATTATTACTCACAAAGCTACATGTTAATTATTTTCACTTCTGTCTACAATCGTTCTCGTTTCGATGAACAGATTCGGTTTGAGTGACGGACTGATGATGTCATCGTCTTCATCCTGCTGATCAGTTTGCTCTCTGAGACGTCTGATGAGTGAAAGTGTTAAATTAAATAATAATTTAAAGAGACAAACATTAAAGTGAACTCATGTGTTAATGTTTCTGTTCCTGAGTCTCTGCTGAGACACGCGGAAGGTTCAACACTTTCTTCTTCTCTCGTGTTAATCCTGGTTCTTCATGTCCTCCGTGTCCGTCTGCAGGTTAAATGATTCAGACGGAAGCAGCAGGACTCGTGTTGGACAGACGTCCTCTTTGTCTCTGTGTCCGGTCCGGTGGGGGGAGCATGTGAGGAGGACTGTCCCAGCTGTGTACAGTCTGTATTTTAGCAGCAGAAGAAGAAGCAGCGGTGGTGGGTGGAGACTCTTTCGACCGCGACGCTCTAAGATTCAGTCTCGTCATCAAGCGTCTTCAGGTAAACTTCTTCTTGGTGGCTGTGAACCGTTCCATGTACTGAGGAGGAGACAACAGAGACCATTAGACTCTATTAGAGACCATCAGAGACCATCATAGACCAGCAGAGTCCATTAGAGACCAGCAGAGTCCATTAGAGACCAGCAGAGTCTATTAGAGACTAGCAGAGACCAGCAGAGACCATCATAGACCAGCAGAGTCCATTAGAGACCAGCAGAGTCTATTAGAGACTAGCAGAGACCAGCAGAGACTATTACAAAAGCAGAAGGAAGCAGGTCTGACCTTGTCGTATCCCTCCAGGTCTCGGAGACTCTTCACCTCGAACAGGTTTCCCTCCACAGAGAACAGAGACACCTGGGAGTCCCTCAGGATGGACACAGGGATGGAGGACAGCTCCAGACAGTTCTCCTCCAGACGGAGGACCTTCAGACGGGGACACGTGGCCACCTCCGCCGACAGGACGGAGATCTGGAGTGAGAGGAGGACAATGAGGAGTGTGGAGGAGCATCATACACACTGTTCGGTGTTCTGATAGGGACCGTGAGACCAGAGGTACCTGGTTCTGGTTGAGGTTGATCTCGATGGTCTGCAGCTCTGACACCTCCGCAGGGACATTCTGGATCTGGTTGCGGGACAGGTCCAGCAGGTCCAGATGTCTCAGGGTTCCCAGCCCGGAGGGGAACTCTGAGAACTGGTTCCCGGACAGGTTGAGGGTCCGCAGAGCTTTGAGCTGGCCCAGAGTGGGGGGCAGCTGCTGGATCCGGTTCCCATTCAGACTCAGAGTCTCCAGTTTCTTCAGCTTGGAGATCTCACTGGGGATGCAGGCTGAGGACAGAAAGACCACAAACAGCTGGACGTTACTGAACGATCTGGTCTGGCTCTGACCGGACAGAGGCACCAAAACCAGATCCGTCCGTGATGTCACTCTCTGAAAATTGTACAAATGATCCACACACAGACCAGCAGACTCGTGTTGCTGCTGGTCTTTGTGTCCCTCCTCTCTCCCTGTTTCCTCTGCAGCTGTTTGTCTTAGAAACACACGCAAAGGCCAAAAACTAAAGAGAGCCGTCTGCAGGACGCCGACAGCAAACACTCACTGAGTTTGTTGGAGTTGAGCGTCAGACTCTTGAGCTGCAGGAAGTTTCCGATTGAGGCGGGAAGAACCTCGATCTTGTTCCCCGACAGGTCCACGGTCCGCAGGTTACTGGTGAGTCGCTGCAGCTCCTCTGGAAACTGAAACACAAACAGGAAGTCTCAGTGCTGACAGATCGTCAATCCTGAGAAACAATGAGGAGGAACTGCTCTGATGGATCGAGTCCAGCTGCAGGTTTCTGTCTGGAACACGTCTGAGCCGTCTACATGTCAGAACATGTTTCTCTGTCTGAGTTTAAACTGCAGCTGAGCTCACGACTCAACAACCGGACCGGCAGGTTACTGACGACACTCAGACATTCATTAGATTCATCTGTTTATTGATTCAAAACATCAGCACAAATAATTGTCTGTTTCAGTTTCTCAGAATCCGAGTTAACGTTTTCAAATGTTTTGTTTTTTGACCAAAACCCAAAAAGATTCTGTTCACGACCTGAGAAGTGAAACTATGACGGACTGCAGGGTCTGATCAGAGGTTCTGTGTGGTCTCTTCGTGTGTTGTCACTTTATTCTCGACATATTTTGGGACAAACAGCAGATTATGTCTGTTACGTCTGTTTCTCTCGTCAGAAAGTCCTGCAGGATTTTTTACTTTCCCAACAGAATCCTTCAGGAATCCGAAATGTTTGGATTCCTAAATCCTCCTGGAAATCTGTTTTTAATCTACTGCTTCCAATAAAATCCACTTGGATTTCTCTATGAAGAGATTTTAGTTCTGTTGGATTTCCAGTTTTATTGGAAATAAAGTATTCTTCTGGCAGACGGATCAAATCCTGAAACCGTACAAACAGTCGGGCTCGCTTCTGTTGGATCTCACCTTTATTCTAATCTAGACTTTTTGATTATTTTTTAGAATTAGTTATATGATTTTTATTTCTTCTCCAAATCTTCGCTGTAAACACAGTGACGTCATGGCCGGATGTACAGGTGCGTCTCTCACCTCCTGGAGCCCCTTCGCTGTCAGCTGGAACACCCCAGTCTTCTGGGAGGTCTCCAGGTGAGACTTCAGTGCACTGTTCCCCATCTGGACCCGGAGACAGCACCTCTGTCAGTCCGTCCGTCCGTCCGTCTGTCCGTCTGTCCCACCTCACTGGACTTGCTGCCGGAGCAGCTGCTCTCGCTCTGCAGCGGTGAAACTGGACGTTAAGTGCCGCTAACAGCTCTTATCCGGACAGGATGTGGTGGGTCTCAGCCCCGGGATGAGCCGACAGCTTTAGCGGGTCTCCTCTTCTTGTCCTGCGGTGTGTGTTAATGAGATGAGCCGCTGAAATCCCTGCAGAGAGCGGAGTCATCAACAACAAGCAACAGGCTGCTGGGCGAGCTAGCTTCGTTAGCATTAGCTCGTTAGTCACCTAGCTGTGATGTCAGACTGAAGACTGAAACATTTTAATCACCGCTGTGTTGATTAACTAGTTAATAAGCAGCCCGTCGGTACACACCTGCACTGCACCATGGGAGTGGATCCAAAGCCTCGTTAGCACAGTGACGTTAGCATGCTAGCCGGACACAAATACAGCTCACACCGGAAGTGGGGCGGGTTTACTTACAGCACAGCGAGCATCAAAATGGCGTCTGTCGTTCAAAGATACTATTTAAAAGAGAGCGATTCAAAGCCACAGAGTCCAGATGATAGTTACGGGTCCATGGGACGAACCGGATCGACGTGTGGACCCTGTTCACCGCGGACTGAACGGCTGTGGAACCCCAGGTGAGCCAACCAATGGGAACAGCCGAGAGGGATGACGTGACCTCTCTTGAGCATGCGCACTTGATCTCCTTTCTATTTTTGTCAACACATAAAACAGCAAATGAGGCAGAAAACACTGAACTGAGCTGAGAACAGATCGATTAATTTCAAACGTTGATTCTATGAGTATCAGCTCGTGTAGAGTCGATTAACATTTAAAACAAATGCAGTTTCACGTTTCAATAAGGCTGAAATTATGGGATGGACAGAATACAGGAAGACAGTGTTGGACAATAATTTACTCAAATACTGTACTTCAGTGCAAACTTTATTAGTTGGTTTTATTTACTATAATTAAGTAAAAAAGATGTTTTCCCTCCTTATTTTCGTCATGGTCTGGCACCAGAATGAGCAGAAAGTGACGTCAAGTCTCCAGCAGGTGGCAGTAATGCAACACTGATGACGTCAGCTGCTGCTGCTGCAGTAGACGAAGAAGAAGACAAACCGTCGGGCGGGTCGGAGCCATTGTTGTTGTGACTGAACGGGAGTTTGTGGTGAATAAACGGTGAGAAGAAACACAAAACTGTGACTGAACTCCCGGTTTCTGTCTTCAGCTTCATGTGAGCCATCAGAGTCAGTGGTGCCGTTAAAAAAAGCGCTTTTTGAATGTTCTTTATCGTTATCCGCGTCATTTCCGCAAAACCTACCTTACAAATCTGGGTATTTAAAGTTCGGTTGTTCTCTGTTTAAACGTGCGGAGCTATCAGAGGAAAGTACTCATAGATGTTGAGTCTTTAGGATCGACCTCTCAGTTCGGCGTATATTCAGTAGAAGACAGATGAATGATTTAGATAAAGATCAGGTTTATAGACAAGTTCTCCTGTTGTTGGAGTCGTCTTCCACCATAGCTAAGCTACAGGCAGTGCAGTTCAGATCATCTACTAAAGTAAAAGTACTTAAACTGCACCGTTACAGGACTCTGTTACAAGTACAAGTCCTGCATCTAAAATGTTGAAGTATAGCAAAAGTGAACTGAGTTTAATTATTACAGGTAGTTTAATGTGTCCTTACCAGACACTGTGTGCAGCACAGTGATCAGTGACTGTGTTCCAGATGCTGCAGTGGGATCTGTCTCCATTCACGGTGACTCCAGCTGCCAGCCTGCTGTCCAGATGTGTCTCCAGAGGAGCTTTGTCTCAGGTCAGAGTCTCCGTCAGGTCGTCTGCAGGCTGACTGAAGCTGATGTGTGGACGTCTGTCAGACACATTTAATAAGACGGGTTCACTTCACACCAACTCAATATTCCTTCATTTAGTCAACTCATCAGAAACTTCTGCCCCGACACATACAGTCCAGATCCACCAGCTCATCAGTGAAGTGACTGCACATCACAGTCATGATCAACAAAGAGATGTTTCTACGCAAAGACAGAAAGAAGTTCATGTAGAACATTTGCTGAATTAACAAGAAGGTCCAAATAATGCAGAATGAGTCAGAGACAGAGTTTCACAGAGTTTATAAAGTGTCTCCAACTCAACAACTCACTAAACTGACACATTTGTTAAGGGAGTCTGGGGACAAAGAAGGGGCCTATATTGTTCCTGTTTAGTGTCTTTGTAACATGTGACATGTTTAGATCAATAACATGTTTCTTCTTTCAGAAATGGAGTCTGACCTTCACAATGTTTTACCTTTACCTGTCCTCAGGAGGACATAGACTCCGCCTCCTCCAGGCTGAGCCCCGCCTTCTCCTCTCACATGCACAAGGTTGAACAGCGAATCAGAACACAGAGACAGCTGGACAAGGTACACTCTGTTGTGATGTCACTTCCTGTTTATCTGAGCCTGGAACTGAAAGAATGAAATGATTAATTGTTATTTGTTAACTCCAAACTTCATCATTCTGGATTCAGATGATATATTGGCCAATGTTTATTTTGTTTTATTTTTTATGACGAAATTGTTTCTATACTGAGATCAATTCTGTGTGTTTGTTGCAGCTGCAGCTTCAGACGGAGCTGCTGAAGATGGAGAAGAGGAGCGCCGACGTCACACACACCTTCCACCTCAGTGAGTGTTTTAATGGATCAATAAACTGAAATATTGCTTTTCTCCTCAGAAGAAGCGAGCAGTTGAGACAGCTGTGTCCCAAAATGTTTAAATGAGTTTAAAAATATCTGATTTAAAATACGAGTGATATTCAGTGACGTCACTTCCTGTCGTCTCTTGTCGTGCAGCTCAGAGGTTCCACACGTTGCAGATGTTCTGTGATCACCTGCAGGACCTCCTGAAGGATCAGAACGGTCTGAGGCAGAGGCTGATGAAGCCTCTGGGCCGAACCAACCTGCCTGTTCAGGCTCACCTGCACAGGTAACTCGTGTGTTAAACTGATGACATCACAGGTTTTTTTGAGCAGAGTTTGGTTGAAACTGACTGATGAGGATCCTGTGCTGTCTGCTGGTTCAGGTTCGTGGTGGACGTGATGAAGATGCTGCTGGACTTCATAGAGACTCTGGAGGAGAAGATGACGTCGGTCCGCTGCAGCGACACCGCCAGAGACCAGCTGAGTCAGCTGGTGAGTCACGTGACCTCGCCGTCATCAGCACGCGTCACAGACTGACGACCACACGGAGGCTCGTTACTCCAGAAACAAGCAGAAAACTCTAAATGTTTACTTTATTTTAGTTTTTCCATTTTCTGCTACTTTATACTTAAACTACATTTGTCTGATTACTTTAGTTACTAGTTACTTTACAGATTACATTTTTAAACGAAACTGATTTCATCAGTCAGATAAAAACAGTGATTGTGATGATCAGCTGACTCAGTTTATCGAACATGTGATATATGCATCAGTTATTTTACTGATACTTTAAGACTTTTACTCTTCATGTGAGTGACTCAGAGAAATCAGACACATTGTTCAGTTTCTGTGTCAATAAAGCTTTGAATTGAATTTGAACCCACTTTCTCTCTCTGTATCAGAACACCTCTCTCGCCCAGTTACTGTCCCACGTAGCCGACGTGGAGGGATTGTCCAATCAGGTTCTCCGGTGGAAAGATGTCGGCAGCAGCTGCATGTTGAGTGACAGGTCTGCCTGATGACCTTCGACCTTCGACCTTCATCCTGCTGGATCCACATCGTTATCATTATTATAAATAGTATTATTATCATGTCATATATTGCATTTTGTTTTTGTAATAAAAACTTATTTTAAAAGAATGTTTTTTGACTTCCTGTCCCTCGTGTGTCAGATTATGAATCCCATGAGTGTGTATTGTTTCCTCGTTAATACTGTGAGTGTTAATGACCCTTTA
>OZ023175.1:578543-608543 GCA_963678695.2 Diplodus puntazzo
GCAGCGCTTGACACTCTCCACACCCGGTGTGACTCCAGACCGCTTCGGAGCCTTAAAACGGCCACTTGTCAGGCGCACCTGATGGCGAGGCTGGTAATTCACACGCTGCTTGTCAACCTCAGGGAGAGCTGTCCAAAGCTGGACGATCTGAGTCACCTGCAGCTCTGTGAAATAAGAATCAATTAATTGTGATTGAGTGTACATATTTCTTAATCTGAGTTTATTGGTATACACCACAAAATTTCTTGTCATGGGATTAAAGCCAGCTATATCTATATCTATATATATATCTATATATATAGATATATATCTATATATATAGATATATATCTATATATATATCTATATATATCTATATATATAGATATATATCTATATATATATATCTATATATATAGATATATATCTATATATATAGATATATATCTATATCTATATCTATATACATACATATATATACATATATATATATATAAAACTACTTTTAGATTTTATATATATTACTACTTACTAAACTACTTTTAACCTTCCTATTCCCCCTTTGTCTTTCATGTTTGCTTTCTTGGTCACTGTATAATTTTTCTCTTCTCTTTCATTGGTACTCTATTTCTTCTCCCTTGCTCGTCAACTGACCATATCTGTCTAGCCATGCTTTCCTACTATACAAATTGAAATAATTAAAAATGTACTTGAATAAGACTATAGAATCAGATTTGTATTTACTTGACATGACTGATTGATGGGTGGATGGATGGATGTAAAATCCTCAAGGTGCGGTTTGTACTTTTCATAACCAGATGTTGTGAAAATCTACACACTGGCTTCTCATCTCTCTCCCTCTATCTCTAACATGTATATGTGTTAAAGTGCTGGGAAACTTACATGTTACACAATAATAAGCAGACCACTTCTCTACAAGTCAGATGTGTATGGTTAAATATGTAATGCATGCTATGTGTGTACATTTATGTGTAAATAAAACCCTGAAATAACATTTTAACCCTTTACTATATTCACAAATAATACTATACTGGCACATTAATAGGTTATTGGTGGATTTGTCAACTCTGTCAGCTTATGGGTCAACTCCGTCAGACATGGAACCTGACGGAGTTTACGTCTGACGGTGTTGACGTAAGGGCATGTATTTTACCTCCAAAACATACATTGTACACTGCAGCTATAGTTGTTCCTCAGTTGCTAGCTGTCCCAATAACCTCACTAAAATGCTTGAATTTAATCAGGTGTCTTAACAGAAAGATGGTATTGGCATAGTCCGGCTGTGACCATAGAAATATTGACACTGTTTGTCTAAAATATCAAACAATGTAAAACATATCAGAGCCTGTGTGGTAGTTTTGCATTCACCACAGGCAGGGAGATGAAAAGGGGTCCTCAGGAATATAGCTGACCAAGCTTAAACAGATTTCCCCCCCAAAGATAAAAAAGTATATTCTAAAAATCACATAGTTATATACAATTCCTTTAGATTTAACTTTGTAACTATATCAATCACTATATATCATTATATTATATATATTAGACTTTTCTGTGTAGGATATGTTTTGTCCCGTCTCTCAAGAATCAGTGATATATGGACATATAGCTACATAGCCTAACGTTACATACATACATACAGTTTATCGTTCATACAGACCGGAATACAGTTTATTGTCCATATGGGCGTATTGTACAGTTCCGTATTGACATTTGTAATAGTATTAATAAATCATTGCTCTTAACACACCTGTGCCTACAACCGACTTAGTGAGTTGCTGTGATTTTGGTGACGGTCCGTTTTTGGCCATTTTCGGCCATTTTCGGCCATTTTGTACCGCTACCGTTATTTCATTCGATCATATATTTTATATTAACTTTAGCGACACCCTTTTCTCTTTATTTACTGTCGAAAACCTTAAAAGTTTACGTTCAATAACAGAGTAATACACTACTTACCAAAGCACAGACGGATTGTCATAGAGAGAAAGCGATGGCGAGAGCGGGCGGGTTTAAATGTAACGTTAAGCGTCAGCGGGAGGAACGTGATTGGTCAAAAGTAAGCCCACGGGGACGAACGTGATTGGCTGATGTGGGCTTACTTTGGGCTTACTTTGGGCTTACTTTGGCGGAGAAAACAGGATGCAGGAAGCGCAAGGATGACACGCAAATTCGTGAAGCGTTCCTCATTTTCACTTTTAACTGACAAAAGTCGAAGAAGTGACACAGTGAGGTCAGTGATGCAGCTGACGTCACTGGCACAGTGTTCATGCAATCCACTGCCCCGCCGGCAGAGGGCGCCGCTGCACCGCTGGGAACAGTCACTGACTCTGATCGACACTTTAAACGTGTTTATGTGCGAAAAACTGCAATAAAACGCGTTTTAATCCGAACTGTTAGAACTTTTCTGGACCCCAAACTGGATTTAAGATCCGTGTTGCTGTTGTTGGCTGCCGGAGAACAGAGTGTTTGAAGCCGTTTGCTGCTCTCACCTGTTGGCTTCACTGGTGACATCAGAAACCAGGAGGACTGAGGGGCATCCACGTGATCAACGATGTCAGAGCTGCAGAGCTGATAGACGATCAATATGAGACAATTTTTACTGTGGACCTCCAGCGCCACCAGCACCACCCTGAGAGCCTCCACACAGGTGTGTGAGCTGCAGGTTGATTAGCGGTGGACCAAACCACTGTGAGGTCCACGGAGGGGGGAACCTCCAGAACCTTGAAACACCACGTTGTTCACTTGTTTTCAGGATTTAGAATCTTCCGTCCTCGTCTTTAAAGTGTTTTCACCTCTGTGACCTCTGTGACCTCTGTCTGTGCCGGGCTGTTCTGATCCAGGCCCGGAGAAAATCAGAAACACATTAGAGCCTCCACCAGCGCACCTCCTCCTCCTCCTCCCCCTCCTCCTCCTCCTCAGGGTTTTAACAAACCCACTTACGTCCACTCCAGAAAACAGACCGGCCCGACTCTGATCTGCTTAACACACACTGCAGCGCAGCAATTGAAAATCAATTGAAGGATGATAAATGGCGGCCATTAGCTGCTGGCTTCAGTAAATAAAGCCCGGTGATAAACACAGCGAGCGGCGCCGTCTGATCCGAGAGCGCCGGACATGTTCGTTAGCCAGCAGCGACATGTCAGACCTGATGAATGGACCGGTTCTGAGCAGACTGTAAATCATATTTACAGTGTTAGCTTAATGCACCAACACAAATCATCCTCAGCAGACACCTGAGAAGCCAAGACCAGGACCAGGACCAGGACCAGGAGGGGGCATCTCCTAAAACTCTTCAGACACAACAGGGACGCTAACATGCAGAAAACAAATGTGAGTGGGCAGGTAAAAATGTCAGAACCAGCCTCAGAACCAGCCTCAGAACCAGTGTCGGAACCAGTGTCAGAACCAGCATCAGAACCAGCCTCAGAACCAGTGTCGGAACCAGTGTCAGAACCAGCATCAGAACCAGCCTCAGAACCAGTGTCGGAACCAGTGTCAGAACCAGCCTCAGAACCAGTGTCAGAACCAGCATCAGAACCAGTGTCAGAACCAGCCTCAGAACCAGTGTCAGAACCAGCCTCAGAACCAGTGTCAGAACCAGCCTCAGAACCAGCCTCAGAACCAGCAGTGGCAGAAAACTTGTTTTATTGTTGGTTTATTTCCTGGAAAACAATTTAAACATGTTGATGAGTCATCCTGCACTCGGGGGCGTGTCCTTAATTTTCATCCAATAAATGCTTTCTTCATTGTTATGATGCTGCCATGGATCTATCAGACGGTGGCTATTAGCATGCTAATGTTAGCTCTGCTAGTAGGTTCAGTTCTAACATTCATCAGTACCGGTCTGTTGGGTTCGACCTGTTGTAACGTGTCTCCGCCTTGTTAACTCTGACGTTAGCATGATGCTACGTCTGAACTGAGCCTGAACCGAGCTGCTGCTGGCTGCTAGCGTCACAGCTCAGATGTCCTCGTGTGTCTGAAGGTTTCATGTTCCTCCTGCGATGATTCAAACATTCACACATGAAGAAGACAGAAAACATTCACTGTTACTTTGGAGTGTATTTATTCATTAATAATAATAATAATGATAATAATAATGCAGTGTAACCTTCAGTCAGTCCAACTGATCTGAGAATGTATTGCAGAGAATAATCACAGTTATAAAAATATCCGTCTCCTCGTCCACAGATTCGTGTTGGTGGCTTCTGTGAAACTTTTATTTTATTGCCCCGCCCCCGAAAAATCCAGATATAAACAACACAGAGCGGCGAGACGCCCGGCGAGTTCTTCCACTGCAGAGTCGACGACAGACGGCGACGACGCGACGCTTCGTTAGAAACACTGATCCTGTTCCAACAAACTCCAGAAAACCTTGAGTGTTTATCTGCTACTCACAATCTTCATTTTCATTTTCATTGTATTAATCGGTGATCAAACGTCTTCTTTGTATTACAGATATTTTATTGCATTTATTCTTTTTTTTAAGTGTCACTCATCACTGCGCTGAGCTCCGGTGGGATTCATAAAGTCGTCTGAGGTTGAAAAGTTTGTTTCATTATTTAAACGCGTTCTCAACAACGATGTTTAAATCCACGACCACGAGCAGGTAATACAACAAACGGTGTCATCAGTGAAGCAACAAGCTGTTCTCAGAGGAAGAAAACGTCCCACAACACTGTGTGAAGAGAGGAAGTGGCAGGGTCCGCCACACATAAACACAGTGAACCTCCTCAGGTCAGTTTGTTTCTTCAGACATGAAATCAAAGACAGTTCGATTATTCAGTTTGATGACGATCTTTCTCTTCTCATTATAAAACTACAGAATGCTCCTTTAATCACAGAACCCTTTATCAGAGTAACCTGATCGATAACGTTATGGAACCCTGACCCGTTCACACCAAGACCGGAAACCAAGACTGAATTATGACTGGTTAGAAAATGAAAACTCTAACTTTGTGTTCAGCCCGTTGATGAGCAGATATCATTCAGCGTCTCTGTGACGGAAGCTAACGAGCTAACGTTGCTAATGTGAACCGTCTCGACACCCAGAGGTCCAACAGAACTCTGATGATCAGCTGCAGTGGAAAAACCCGCAGAGAGAGCGTCGGCGCAGGAGGAGGAACAATCAACAAAACATTAAGAGGAAATGATCTCATCCAATCAACCCTCGTCAGAGTCTAATGAGAGCGACCGCGGCTGAGATGGAGATCAGGTCATCAGTCATGTGATCAGATCTTTGTGATGTCACCGCTGACCTTCAGATTCAACTAATCAAACCCTGAAAATGAGTCCACATGTTTCACGTCACAGAACCTGCAGACGCTCCGACTGTTTCACGCTGTCGCTGTCGTCACAGGTTCTGATTCCACGTGAATCCAAATGGCAGCAGCGTGTTTGCGAGCTGAAGTCATGAGACCACATTATAAGATTCAACATTTAAATTACTAAAGAAAATGAGAATTTACAGGTAAGTGATTTAGAATCGAGACTTATTAAATCAAAATTAAGTAACAAAGTCAAACAATGACGAGTCAGAATAATACAAATTTTAATTCTTTCGTCCAAACTTTAAATCCATGTTTTTCTTTTCTGGGCAGGAATGAGCCTCAACATGAAACATGACACAGATGGTGTGGTCAGGTGCATTCAGGTGTGTTCAGGTGCATTCAGGTGTGTTCAGGTGTGTTCAGGTGTGTTCGAGTGTGTTCAGGTGTTGTTCAGGTGTGTTCGAGTGTGTTCGGGTGTGTTCAGGTGTGTTCGGGTGCGTTCAGGTGCGTTCAGGTGTTGTTCAGGTGTGGTCAGGTGTGTTCGGGTGTGTTCGGGTGTGTTCGGGTGTGTTCAGGTGTGTTCGGGTGTGTTCGGGTGTGTTCAGGTGTGTTCGGGTGCGTTCAGGTGCATTCAGGTGTGTTCAGGTGTTGTTCAGGTGTGGTCAGGTGTGTTCGGGTGTGTTCAGGTGTGTTCGGGTGTGTTCGGGTGCGTTCAGGTGCGTTCAGGTGTTGTTCAGGTGTGTCTGGGTGTGTTCAGGTGTGTTCAGGTGTGGTCAGGTGCGTTCAGGTGTTGTTCAGGTGTGTTCAGGTGCATTCAGGCGTGTTCGGGTTTGTTCGGGTGCATTCAGGTGCATTTGGGTGTGTTCAGGTTTGTTCAGGTGCATTCTGGTGTTCAGGTGTTGTTCAGGTGTGTTCGGGTGTGTTCAGGTGCATTTGGGTGTGTTCAGGTGCATTCAGGTGTGTTCGGGTGTGTTCAGGTGCATTCAGGTGTCTTCGGGTGTGTTCGGGTGCGTTCGGGTGTGTTCAGGTGTGTTCAGGTGTGTTCGGGTGCGTTTGGGTGTGTTCAGGTTTGTTCAGGTGTGTCCGGGTGTGTTCAGCTGCATTCAGGTGTGTTCGGGTTTGTTCGGGTGTGTTCAGGTGTGTTCGGGTGCATTCAGGTGTGTTCGGGTGCGTTTGGGTGTGTTCAGGTTTGTTCAGGTGCATTCTGGTGTGTTCAGGTGTTGTTCCGGTGTGTTCAGGTTTGTTCAGGTGCATTCTGGTGTGTTCAGGTGCATTCAGGTGTGTTCAGGTTTGTTCAGGTGCATTCTGGTGTGTTCAGGTGTTGTTCAGGTACATTTGGGTGTGTTCAGGTGCATTTGGGTGTGTTCAGGTGCATTCAGGTGTTGTTCAGGTGTTGTTCGGGTGTGTTCAGGTGTGTTCAGGTGCATTCAGTTGTGTTCGGGTGCGTTCAGGTGTGTTTCAGGTGTGTTCGGGTGTGATCGGGTGCGTTCAGGTGTGTTCAGGTGTGTTCGGGTGTGTTCAGGTGCGTTGTTCACATGTCGGCATACTGTTTGTGCTTTTGTAAAATGAGTTTTGTTCAGTAGAAATGTTTCTCGACTCGAACATGACAGCAGGTTTTTCTTCTCTGTTTGGATTAAAAACAAATCAAAGTAATAAAATCTGAACTGAAGATCCGCCCGGTGAAAACAATGAAACAAACTCCCGTCTTTATATTATTATAAGAACAATAGAAGATTTGATTTTACATAACACATCATCCTCCTTTTCAAAAGCTCCGGCTGTTTTTGTAGTTTAAGGTAACCGATGGTCTCAGGTAGCGTCAAAGTCTCTGCGGCCTTCTGAAAACTCTTATTTTGAAATACTAAAATAGTTCTGAGAGACCAAATGCTCGAATCCCATTGGCTTAGGCTGAAAATGTCCAACAGGAAGTCTTTTACTTTGAAATATCCACTCACAGGTCCTCAGAATTATGATTGCTTGTTGTTCTTTTAATTGTTAAATAAGTCAAAGAGCTTCCTGTCTGTATCCAGAGTCTACTTCCTGTCCATCCAACATGGCTTCCTTTTCCCAGAATCCTCTTGTGATCATAAAAAAGAACTCTGTAAGAAACTGATTCTCTGCATAATCAGACCAGAAGATGTTTCTGTCCTTGGTTACCTCCTCCGTGATGATGTCACACCCGTTCCCGTGACGACGGCGGTCCTCGGCGCGGCGACCTCTTCCTCTGTGAGTCTGAAGGCACTTGATGTCATGGCAGAGGGTGAACTCTCCTCAGACAGACAGACGTCAAAATAAGATCTGAAAGTATTTTTTAAAAACTCTGTCGGTCCGCCCGCTGTAAAAAGTTACCTTCCCCCCAAAAACAGAGAGGCTGCCGTTTGTCCGTCCAGCTCGCGGTACAGTACTGTTGATCCGTGGAGGCGGGGGGGCAGGGGGGAGGGGCGATGGCGGGCGATGGCGGGCAATGGCGGGCGATGGAGGTCAGGGAAGGAGACATTCACGCTTTCACTTCGTCTCTTTTCTCACTGAGGCGCCTTTTTGTGCTTGATGGCGCCAAACTGAAACCAAACGGTCAAAAGGATTCACCGGAGACACGCGATGACAAACAGCTGCTTCCAAACACGCCACAACAAAAAACTCTGCGTGCATCCAGTGACGCCGCACGCTACAGAGGCGGCCCCGCCCACCTGACGCAGCGCCGTCAAACTAGAACTGAACCTCCACTGGCCTCTCATCACCTCCTCTCTGTGGCGTCTGCTGACCGCTGTGTCAGCCATCTTGGCAGGAAGTAGTTCTGACCTTATCTTTGGTAGTTGGGGCGGGGGAGATGGATAAGATGGAGGAGAAGGAGGGGCCAAAAGAGTCAAAGGATGTGGCGTCCTGTAGGGAGGGGGGGTCACCTCTGCCGGCCAATCAGAGCCAGACTCAGAGTGACGCACAGCTGCCATATATGTGGCGATGAGGGCGGGGCGAGTGACCTTAGATCTGTGCGGGAAACAAGAGACAGAGGACGAGTTGATGAGTCGGATCAGAACTACAATAAATCAGACGTGTTGATGACGTGGACTCACTGTTGGGAGGAGGGTCTTTACATTCTCCCTCCTCAATGGTGACATCATCGATGGCGATATCTCCCTCGATACCAGCGCCGCGGACGCCCTCCATCACCACCTGCAGGGAAAGACATCGGGAGTCTGTTACAGCAGGTGTGTGTGTGTTACAGCAGGTGTGTTTGTGTTACAGCAGGTGTGTGTGTGTTACAGCAGGTGCGTGTGTGTTACAGCAGGTGTGTGTGTTACAGCAGGTGTGTGTGTGTTAAAGCAGGTGCGTGTGTGTTACAGCAGGTGTGTGTGTTACAGCAGGTGTGTTTGTGTTACAGCAGGTGTGTGTGTGTTACAGCAGGTGTGTTTGTGTTACAGCAGGTGTGTGTGTGTTACAGCAGGTGTGTTTGTGTTACAGCAGGTGTGTGTGTGCTACAGCAGGTGTGTGTGTTACAGCAGCTGTGTTTGTGTTACAGCAGGTGTGTTTGTGTTACAGCAGGTGTGTGTGTGTTACAGCAGGTGTGTGTGTTACAGCAGGTGTGTTTGTGTTACAGCAGGTGTGTTTGTGTTACAGCAGGTGTGTTTGTGTTACAGCAGGTGTGTGTGTTACAGCAGGTGTGTGTGTGTTACAGCAGGTGTGTGTGTGTTACAGCAGGTGTGTGTGTGTTACAGCAGGTGTGTTTTGGGGGTGTGGTCTGTACCTGGAAGGCTGTGGTTGGGTGGATGTTGACCTTGGCTTGTCGCCAGCGGTCTCCTTGGTTACCGGTCAGACTCCAGACCGAGGCGTCCGTCACCGCCGGACCTTTCTGACGCAGGTACACGTTGAGAGCTCCTGCAGACACACAGCAGCAGCAGACTCAGACATCCAGAATCACCATCATTACACCTGCACCTGAGACCTGCTGCAGTCTTACCTATGTGCTTCCCGTACATGTGGTAGTAGAAGGCGAAGCAGTAAGTGGGGTTGTTGGTGACGGAGGAGGACGAGGACGAGCTCTTGGAGTTCATGTTGAAGGTGGGCGACAGCAGCCGGGCCTTGTCTCCGTCCAGCCTCGGCCTCGACGTCTCGATGTACATGTAGAAACCTGTGAGAACATCAGAGCAGAACCGGGTCAAAGGTCAGCGCAGGGTCCACACACACAGCCTGGTGTCACACATCCCAAACAAACCAACAGACAGGATGAAAGCAGAACCTCTCGGTCGGGTATTAAGCTCGAATTCAGCTGAAATGTTCCTCATTTAACCGTCGTCCTGGGTGTTCAGGGAACTGAACCTGTAACGCTGCCTTGCTCTGCCGACCTGCACAGATTAACCCACCAGGCAGAAACGTCTCAGTGCTTCAGAGAGCTGGAGTCACAAACAAATCCACCTCCGGCTCATTCAGAGTAGAAACAATCCTCACAAATTCAATTGTATATGAAAACACACACACACACACACACACACACGCACACAGCCCGAGGCTGACTTTAATGAGACTCTGCAGAGTGAAACGAGCTGCACGAGAAGAAGAACGGGATGAATTTCCAGGAGGAAACAAAGACGACAACAAACAGCTGAACGTACCTGGAGACATTTAAATCTGAGTTTACTCAGGAACTCCAGTTATCAACACGCTGAACGTGGATGTGAGAGGACACACAGTCAAACTACCATGTGTTCAGTTTGTGTGTCTGTGTGTGTCATCATGGCTAAATGTGGTCCTTTTGAGTGGAATTACCACCGAGGCCAAACTGACTGATGTGAGCTGTTTATACGTGTTTCTGTGGTCAAAGCGGTGCAGCGACGATACTTCAAACAACCAAACGACCAACTGACCACTAAACAACTGTCCAATAACAAACCAACAACCAACAAACAACCACCCAACAACTGTCCAATAACTGTCCAACAACCACCCAACAACTGTCCAATAACAAACCAACAACCAACAAACAACCACCCAATAACTGTCCAACAACCACCCAACAACTGTCCAATAACTGTCCAACAACCACCCAACAACTGTCCAACAACAAACCAACAACCAACAACCAAGTCTTTGCATGTGTGATGGTTTTAAAGATGGACGTCCTCTTTTTCAATACAGTCCAATATGGTGAAATAATTCTTTCATACCAGGGAGGGATGATGGTGGCTTTAAACTGTGGGCTGACAGAGGATTAAGATTAATTGGTGACATCTTTGATTCAGAGGATGGAAATATCAAATCATTTGGAGAGCTGGTTGATATTTATAATATTCCTCGTAAACATTTTTTTAAATACATACAGCTCAGATGTTTTATAGGTTCTATTCAAAAGCAAGTCGTCAACATTCCTTCTTTATCTTTATTAGAGAAAGTTTTACTTAAGAACCCTCTTGATAGGGGAATCATATCAGAAGTGTACAATTTGTTGTTGACTAACTCGCTGGAATCCACAGACTCTAAGCTTAAAGCATGGAAAAATGATTTACAGGGCGAACTGACAATTGAAGAATGATGGTACAAGGCATGTAGGAGGGCTCAAACTCAACGGCCAATACAAGAATGGTACTCCTGCAATACAACTGGTTAATGAAAAAGTGTATTACACACCAGAAAAATTGAGCAAATTTAATCGTAACTTTCCAGATTTAAGTATCAAATGCGGTAAAGAGAAAGGAACACTCTTTCATTGCGTTTGGAAGTGCCGAAGGATTGAGGAGTTCTGGTCAGATGTGAGTCGTATAATTCAGGAGATACTTCTGATCCGTTTAGTAGCAGATCCTAGATTCTTCATTCTTGGCATTTATCCAAAGGGACATAAAATAAAACGTAGAGAACAGATATTTATAGATTTGTGTCTTTTACATGCCAAAAGATCAATAGCATTAACATGGAAAAGTTCCCATAGACCAAGCATTGGACAGTGGCTGAAGGAAATGTCAAGATGAAAAAAATCACATACACAATTAAAGATAAGCAAGAACAGTTTCAATACATCTGGGGCCCATTTATGAATTTTCTTAGAGACGAGGACTTCTCATACATGTTGGTCATAGCGAGGGGAGTTTAGTCGTTACCTCTGCAACTGAACTAATTCTTTATTGATATCCACAAAGCATTTTATGGTACACGATGTAGGTTCTTAGGAATTGCCTCCATGGTGTAACTGTTTTTTGTTTTTGTTTTGTTTTTTGCTGATGTTTTTAATCATGCAGGCTGTATTTTACCCTTTTTATTTATATATCTACAAACCTGTTTATGTTTACAAGTACGCATCTTCATTTATCTTGAATATTCAATATGTATGTTTGAGCCATCGCCCTTAAACATTCTCTTATAATTTGTTTTTATACATGCTTTTTGGAAAAAATGGACTCTTTCGGACATTCATACATTTCTAATGTGCCTGCAATTTTTGATATGGTTGAAAATTCAATAAACAGATTGTTGAAAAAAAAAAGATGGACGTCCTCTTCAGGACTTTCATCTTCCTCTTGTACTTCCTGTAACTCTCTCTCTCTCTCTCTCTCTCTCTGTCTGTCTGTCTGAGCGGCTGTCTCTCGACCTCAGGGCGGGTCTGATGGCCAGGTGTTGACAGCCAATCACATTTGATTATTCTGTCTGTGGCTGCAGACTCCCCGCAGGTCTGACTCAGCTCATGTAAACTGTCTGAAGTCTGCCGCTGGGCGCCACTTTTCAAAATCCCCGTCTCCAGGAAACAACGACGGCCTCTGAGAAAGTTCCCTACAGACTGAAACATAAAGTAAGTTATGCACCATCCAAACGATCTGTTGTTCGTTCTGGGAGCCGGCAGATCTGACAGGACTTCATGTCTTTGTCTGGATCCAAACGCACCTGAGTCTCATTAAATTACCGTCTTCGTTTGTCTTCCTGCGACACTTTTCTTCCTTCATCATCTGATCATCATCAGTTTCAAAATGGCGGCTGCAGAAGTTCTCTTGCTCTTTGTTTCCGTCACCTGACATCCAGCTTTAAAACACTCGCAGCTGTCAGGCTGAACTGAGCGTGACAGCTGACGCCTGCGTTTAAAAGTAAGAAGAAAATTACCAAACAAAGCTCTGAGCCGTCAGCCGGCTCTGCTCTGGGACAGATGCTAAAGTTATCTTCTTCTAACTAAAGGCACATTGGACAGTTTGACAGGTCGGCTTACGACGCCCACTAACAGATCCAGAGTCAGCGCTGACAGCACAAAGATAATTCAGTCAGACGTTTGTTCTCTCTAATCAGACTGTGAAAGTCAGCCTGACACTGATCGTCAGTGTGCTGGTGACATGCTGCTGTTTCCTGATAACGTCGCTCCGTCTGTTCGGGAGGACAAACGCCAGACTCCACTGGAAAACGTGGCAATTTAGCAGCGAGTGATGAGACGATGAAGTTTCCCTCTGGAGTCTTTCTGCCTCTGTCTTCTGATTGATTTTGTGTTTAGAGCATTTTAGCTAACTGTTAGCGAGTTGATTAAAACTTTTATGTTCTTTATTTACAATAAAACAGGTGAATATACTGCGGTCCTGTTATTTCACACCGTGACATGAGTCACATATTAGCTCTTAAACAGCAGAAGACACTTTAATAACGTGTTTCAGTTTATTCTCCCTGACCTTTGTTGGCTGCTGGTGAGTAAGCTAATGTCTGTTAGCCAGCTAACGTTACGTGCTACATGACCTTCGTCAAAACTCAACAGGACGAGAACTTCCTGTTGTACAATCTTTGATAATAATTAAACTGAAAGATATTTCTTCCTGTTACCTCCTGCCAGCGTTTGAGGAAAGACAATAAATGTGTACGAGCCAACAGTCCAGCACTGGGTCGGTTCTGCTCGAGGTTTCTGACAGTTAGAGAGTTTTTAATCGCTGCTGTCAGCGAGTGTTCGCTCACGTTGTGTCTGAAGATAAATTAATCAGAAAATCAGAATCAGAAAATCATTTTGCTAAAAGATATTTGCTAAACTAAACTGTACGACTGTAATTTATTTTCTTGATGATTATCAGCCGTCCAATCAGAGCAAAGAGCAGTTTGAGATATTTCACTACATTTTAAACTTTAAGTTAGTTAGTTAGTTTCATTTTTGTCCACAATGTGTAAATTTCTCTTTGGTCTCATAAAAACAACAAGCAGGACGGCAACAACACTGAACACTTAACAGAACTTCAATGTGACGAACACTTTAAAAAATGTTCCCATCTCACTGAAACGCTTCTTTCAAGGTGAGTTTGTCATTTTTAACCAGAAATGTAAAAATGTTCTTGGTCAGATTCTGAAGCTGATGCTGTCAGCAGACTTCAGCTCTCTGCAGACCTGCAGCCTTTAAACTGATCCCTGATCAGTCACATGTGTTCATGTTTAACGGCTCTGACCTTCAGCTGCGTTTATGATCAAGTTGGTCATTTCTGGACTGTAGAACAACAAACAGGCTCAGTCGTTACAGGTGAACCCACTAATGTGATCGTAGAAGCAGAAAACTGACTGTAAACAAAAACACGGAATGAAAATGTAGAAGTTGGAGTTTCTCTCTGCCGCGTCGGGTCCAACGACACTTCTGCAGCTCATCGCCTGACATCAACACTCTGATCAGCTCGGATCCATCAGCAGTAACTTTAAATATTCATCTACGTGTTGATTATTCAGTTTGTCGTGTTGTCGTCTCACAGCCGGATGTTTCAGTACGAACACTTTCTCTGCATCTCATTTATCATTAATGTGTTCAGACACTTTTCTTCTTCCGCAGCAGAAAATAAAGAATCGGGGGCCGTTTAGCTCAGAGCAGCGGCCATGTACAGAGGCTGTGTCCTCGCTGCGGCGGCCCCGGGTTCGAGTCCAGACCCGGGGCCCGGGTTCGAGTCCCTGCCCGGGGCCCGGGGCCCGGGGCTCTGTGCTGCGTGTCACTCCCACTCGCTCATCCTGCAGCATATCTTCAGCTGTACTTACAATAACAAAGGCCTAAAAATATACTTAAAAAGACAAAGTATGTGTCCGTCACGCCGCTCTCCTCGGGCGGCTTCCTGCTCTCAGACTCTTATCGTGGTCGCAGTGGGCGGGGCCTGTCCTCGCTTCACGAGGCTAGCGTCAGTTTAAATCCTCAGCAGCTGAGGAAACAGAGAGCAGCTGGAGGACGATCCGTTACGTCTGTACAGTCGGAACACGTCTGCGTTCAAACATCAACCCATCCTGCACACAGAACCGACCCAGTGTCCTCCTGAACCAGCCTCACTTTACAGACGATCAGACAACACAAGAGTGTGTGTGTGTGTGTGTGTGTGTGTGTGTGTGTGTGTGTGTGTGTGTGTACCCTTCTTGGAGCCGGTGTGGTCCGAGCTCGGCCCGGTGTTCGGGGTGTATTTGGTGTCTCGTGTGGCGGCGCTGTGACGCGTCCAGTCGAACTCGTCTGTTTTGTCCTGAGAGAACAAACACATCGCCTCGTCCTCGAAACCACACTGGAACTCCCCTGAACACAGACACACACACACACACACACACACACACACACAGAATACATTTTTAAACACTACAATGTTCAGGTACTTTTACTTCACTTGATATTTACATGTTCTGCTTCTTTACACACCGCCTGGCCAAAGAAAACGTCTCCACCTGGAATCCTGATTGATCGTGATCAGCGATCACTGAAACGTTTGGTGAAATCAAACGGTAGTAAAACAACAGTAGAACTCAGGTGATGTTTAATACTGACAGTAAGATAATTTCCTCACACACAGTGTGAAGGGAAGTGAAGGGACTGAACAGCTGCGCAGCCTTAAGAAAACCACTAATCACAGAGGCTAATCAGCAAAAAGGCTTCAGTTTGTTCGGGTTACTGAGGATCTCTGGGATGTGCTGGAGCTTTGTGCAGTGGTCGACTCTCCCATCATCAGTACAAGATCTGAATGCAGCTCTGGACGGAAATAAATCTTGCAACACTGCAGAAGCTCATCGAAACAACGAGAATGAGCGCCGTAATCAAACTAAAGGCGCTACGACGAAATATCAGAGTGTGACCTTTGTTTTGGCCAGGCAGTGCTTCTGCTACTGATTCATAATGACTGTGTTGTGAAGAGTGTCAGTGTGGACAGGTGGACAGGTGGGCAGGTGGGCAGGTGGACAGGTGGGTAGGTGGGCAGGTGGACAGGTGGGCAGGTGGACAGGTGGGTAGGTGGACAGGCGGACAGGTGGGCAGGTGGACAGGTGGACAGGTGGACAGGTGGGCAGGTGGACAGGTGGACAGGTGGACAGGTGGACAGGTGGGTAGGTGGACAGGTGGACAGGTGGACAGGTGGACAGGTGGACAGGTGGGCAGGTGGGCAGGCGGACAGGTGGACAGGTGGGTAGGTGGATAGGTGGGTAGGTGGACAGGTGGACAGGTGGACAGGTGGACAGGTGGACAGGTGGGCAGGTGGGCAGGCGGACAGGTGGGGAGGTGGACAGGTGGACAGGTGGACAGGTGGGCAGGTGGGCAGGTGGGTAGGTGGACAGGTGGACAGGTGGACAGGTGGACAGGTGGGCAGGTGGACAGGTACTTACTGAGATGTGGGTTGACAGGAGCTGTGAAGGGACAAAAGAGAAGAAGTCTGTTAGATGAAAGTTTCTGCAGGTTACAGGTAACTTGTCCTTACGTTGGAGCTGTGTGTCTGAGCAGGATAACGATCATCATTTACTTCTTGACATTTGCATGTTTGACAGCTGATAACGAGTCACAGCGTGACGTGACGTGATGACATCATGTGTTCTGCCAATCAACTGTTTAACCAACGTGTTGAAGAATCAGGATGTTTAGTCCACTTCTTCTTCTTCTTTAGTTCAGCTCCCGACAAACACCTGTCCGGATATTTGTCGGGCCGTGACCCGCTGTGACCCGTTTGTGACGGAGCCGTTTACCTGACGAGACGCGTCAGCTTCCTGTCTGAACTGTGTCTCGCTGCGTTTGCTGCCGGGAGTTAATGCGCCGATCAGGAGGCGAGGCGTTCACTGACAGTCTGTCAAAACCCGACATCACAGAGCAGACGGGTTCGTGTTCTTGTTCTGGTGCCGGTCGGTGTTTCTGTGTTTGTGTCGTCGCCTCCCGCTGTGACTTTCCTCTGCGTCTGTTTCTCTGTTTGTCGTCAAGGTTTCGTTCTGTTCTCGTCTCGTCAGATTCTCTCTGACGTTTCTCTGCAGCCGTGATTTTTTTTAGACTCCCGTCAGGATTCATGTGACAGCTCAACAATTTGTGTTCTCTTGTTTTTTTGTTGTTTCATAAATAAAGAGACACACAAACATGTTCAGGGTGATGAAACAGTGTGTGTGTGTGTGTGTGTGTGTGTGTGTGTGTGTGGCTCAGGTATAAATCATTAGTTCACACACTGTAACTCAGACGGGCCTGTTTCCTGTTGTATGATCTGCTCCTCGTGCGTCCAGCTGCAGCTGACGGACCGTTTCATCAAACAGAGAAGCAGCAAAGTGAAGTGATGTCAGTTCACTAACATACCGCTGTACGTGATGATGCGTTCAGTGGCGTCGCCCTCTCCGTAGCGGGTGATGGGGGTGAGGCGGACCAGGTAGGACTCGGGTTTGATGAGTTCGGTCAGGTTGTAGGTCAGCAGCTCCCCCTTCTGGATGTTTCCCTCCATGGGGATCTCCTGCTCCCACCAGCGGCTCTGACCCATCTGAAACACAAACAGTGAATCCAGAGCTGCTGGAGGACTGATGTGGTTTTGAAAGGCTTCTGCTGACTTCAGATCAGCTGTAACTGCCCCAATTATCACATAGTCTGACATGTTTTCCTGAGAATCCGTGAGTAACAGGAACACATTATAGTTCTTTATTTGCTAATGTACGCAAACTTTGTGCATTAAAATAATGAAAACAACGTAAATCTGTTGGACGAGCTGAAGATTCAAAGACCTCGAGGTGTTTGTGAGGCTTCCTGCTACCAGGACACAATAAACACTTCCACAGAAGAGCTGAGAGGGTCAGATACATCCTGTTCTACTCCAATAAACACCACCTCCCCCTCCTCCCTCTCCTCCTCCTCCTCCTCCTCCTCCTCCTCCTCCTCCTCCTCTTCCTCCCCCTCCTCCTCCTCCCTCTCCTCCTCCTCCTCCTCCTCCTCCTCCTCCACTTCCTCCCCCTCCTCCTCCTCTTCCTCCCCCTCCTCTTCCTCCCCCTCCTCCTCCTCCTCCTCCTCCTCCTTCCCCTCCTCCCCCTCCTCCCCCTCCTCCTCCTCCTCCTTCCCCTCCTCCTCCTCCTCCTCCACTTCCTCCTCCTCCTCCTCCTCTTCCTCCCCCTCCTCTTCCTCCCCCTCCTCCTCCTCCTCCTCCTCCTCCTTCCCCTCCTCCTCCTCCTCCTCCCCCTCCTCCTCCTCCTCCTTCCCCTCCTCCCCCTCCTCCCCCTCCTCCTCCTCCTCCTTCCCCTCCTCCTCCTCCTCCTCCACTTCCTCCCCCTCCTCCTCCTCTTCCTCCCCCTCCTCTTCCTCCCCCTCCTCCTCCTCCTCCTCCTCCTCCTTCCCCTCCTCCTCCTCCTTCCCCTCCTCCTCCTCCTCCCCCTCCTCCTCCTCCTCCCCCCCTCCTCCCCCTCCCCTCCTCCTCCTCCTCCTCCTCTTCCTCCCCCTCCTCCTCCTCTTCCTCCTCCTCCCCTCCCCCTCCTCCTCCTCTTCCTCCTCCCCCTCTTCCTCCTCCTCCACCCCCTCCTCCTCCTCCTCCTCCTGTAAACTTCTTCCAGTCTCTCTGGATCATCGTCGTCTTTTCTTCCTATCATTTTCTGTCCCATCAGCACTTCCTCCCTCTCTCTCTCTCTCTCTCTCTCGCTCGCTCTCTGCAGCACACTGTGTATGAATGAAAAGACAGGCGGGTTGCCATGGCAACAAGCCCTCCTCCTCCTCCTCCTCCTCCTCCTCCTCCTGTGAAGCCCGGCTGATGCTGCAGGAGCCTCAGGTACAGAGATCATCCTCCTGCTCGCTGTAGCATCACATCTGACCCATATATGTTTTTATTTAAACGTTTGTTTTCATCCATATTCTCAGATAAAGTTCATCTTTAACACACAAAGTCACCAAAAATGGAAACAAAACAGAGGAAGCAGAGAAACACAAACTGAGGAAGCGCTGGAACAACGAGGGACTAAACAGAACTGAGACACAGAGAGGAAATGAAAGCAGAAGATGACAGAACTTCAAAATAAAACAGGAAATAACTGAAGCAGGAACTGAACTACGACAGTTGCATGTTTTAAAAGGCTCACTGCAGTTTTTATCATCAAGCAGGGTGAAGTAGGGACGATGTGTAAAGTGTGGAGAGGATCTATCAGGCTGTTCTGACCTGTCTGATCCCGAGTCTGTAGGCCAGAATCCGGTCCACAGCGTTGGGCTCCATCTGGGTCCACTGCAGCTTGAAGCCGTAGACTCGAGGTCGGTTCTGCCACAAAGCGCTGTAGGTGTCGTAGTAAAACTCTGGAGCGTACGCTTTTCCTGAGGACGAGACGCGGAGAGGACGTTTCTGTCAGTTACTGCAGGTTCCAATTAAAACAGGTCGACCCAAACACAGAAACACAGGCAGGCGGGTCATAAGTGGCCCAAGTACAAGTCCAATACATATAAAATACCAAAAAGAGGCAACAAAAGGCAGAAAACCAAACAAAACAGAAGAGGAAGAGGAAGAGGAAGCGAAAGAGGAAGAGGAAGAGGAAGAGGAAGAGGAAGAGGAACGAGAACATGAAAGTGTCATCAGAAACAGAAGAAGAGTCAGAGTGTTAATCTCACAAGCAGCAGGATTATAAAGCTCAACTTAATATGACAGCAAACAGTGTGTGTGTGCGTGTGTGTGTGTGTGTGTGTGTGTGTGTGTGTGTGTGTGTGTGTGTGTGTGTGTGTGTGTGTGACAGCATGTTTATATGTCCGTCAGCAGGAACACACACACCCCTGTGTGTGTGTGTTCCTGCTGACGTGCAGGTTGGAGGATTAAACCACTGAAGAAGAAGAATTCCCCTGATTGGACGAAGCCTCCAACATGGTCGACCTGATAACACAGAGCTGAGTCCTGATTGGCCGACTCAGCTGTGTGAACACAAACAGCCACTCAAAGTCATTTTTCACTTCATCTCAGCAGTTTGACAAAATAATCTGAACTCAGCGTCAGCGGACAGAGTTCAGACGTCTTCAGTTCAGCACTCAGGTCATGTGATGTCATATGTGATGTCATATGTGATGTCATATGTGATATCATATGTGATGTCATGTGGTGGAACCGGTTGGGATTCAGATCCTTCACAGATCAGTAAGAAACAGCGAGGAGGACGACGACAGGCGGCTGAAAGCTCCGTAACAACCAGCAGACAGAGAACGCTGCAGAGCTGCCACGTCTCAGCTGCAGGTTCAATCACTCAACCTCTATTTGTTCAGCGCCAATTCACAACAAAACCCAACTCATGACACTTTCCAAACTGAGCAGGTCCGAACCACCTTCAGCAGCACCACTGATGAGAACAAGCTGCCTCTAAGAGCAGAAGCATCGAGCAGAACCGGACGGTTCTGAAGCAGCTGCTCAGGAAACGTTTTGGTTCAAGCAGTAGGAACTGAACACGACTCCAGAACCAGCTGATGGTGAACACGACTCCAGAACCGGCCGATGGTGAACACGACTCCAGAACCGGCCGATGGTGAACACGACTCCAGAACCAGCTGAGAGTGACGAGTCTCAAGTCATTTGAGACCAGTTCAAGTCGGACTTTTATCTTGTTCTGAATGACTTGACTTAAGTTTCCAGTTATTGAAGGCGAGTCGATGTCAAGTCTTGTCTGACACAAGTTAAAACATTAGAATCTTTTACAGTGTAAAAGATTCCAAACCAACAGAACCAAAGCACCAGAACTCCTGTGAACTGGAGCGAAGTGCAGCGGGCTGCTGACTCGGTGCTGGACGGAGCTGAGAGGATTTCCTCCAACAACACAGACAACGTGAGGATGAGGAAGGAACCGTCAGAGCGAATCAGAGGAGGACGGTCCACTCAGTGAGAACCTCACAGTGCGATTCTGCTCTGATCCAAAGTCGGGCTGATGGGAACGTGAATAATTCAGACGTGAAGCTGAATCTCAAGACTCGCACAGAGAAAGGAAACACTCTCTGTAGTTTCCTTGTCTCGGTCCAGTGAAGGTGACGAGCAGCACACCACTTTTATTCTGGAGATCTGCTGCGTTCTCATTGGCTGCTGCAGGATGAGTGAGACTTAAAATGCCTCCGGCGTGTCCACACCTGATTACCAACACAACTTCACCTCAGCAGTGACAAGCCCACATAATCGCCGTCATTTTCCATCAGCTCTCCATCCTGAGCTTACAACTTCCGTCTTTAACGGCTTTCTGCTGCCGCCGGCAGAACACGCCGCTGCTCGGCGGCCGGACGCGATAAGAGGCTTAACGGCGCCGCCGGGTTTACAGGACGGGGCTGGCAGCGCTGACAGGGCGTCTCTGCAGGGGAGCTTTCATCAGGACGCACGAGGCGACTCAGCCGCCGCCGCCCGCCGCTCAGCCTGAGAGTCGCCGACAAACCCACACTCACATTAAAGATCAAAAACAGACGCACTGATGTCGGTTCTGTTTCCTCCGACACGATTCTGACATCAAACGTCTGCCGATAAGTATTGATCAGATACCTGGTCTGTTATCAGTGACGTCACAATATCTGTTCGATCTTATTCTAATATTATATGATCATTATTTAAATACACAAGGCCTCAGTGTGGTGCTGGTGGGTCATTCCACACCAACTCACCCAAAATCCAGAACTTTTCCGGGTTCATGTCGTGGATTGATCGATAACGTTCATGTGAAAACAGATCAGCAGGTATCAGACAGACAGAACATATTACAGTCGCCACAGAACAAAAGTCAAAATATCTACAGACGAAACAAACGACTGAGTGTAACGTTACAGTGAGCGACGAACAGACGACGGGTCGGACTGAAGGCTCGACCCGCTGCCTCATCACTGAGGCTCGGTTCTGTAACTTTGCTCTGTTGGACATTTCTCTTTTGTTTGTTGAGTGAACAACGAAGAAATCTTGTTAAAAACATAAAAAGATCTCGTCTAACAACCCGGCTCACCACAGCGTCTCACTCTGAGCACCAAACGGACCCGGACCAAACAACACTCCACAGAGAACGGACACTGAGATGGTGACATCTTACAGTACCTGGGAGTTCACCTGAACAATAAACTGGACTGGACTGATCTCACTGCAGCGACATACAGGAAAGGTCAGAGCAGACTGTATCTGCTGAGGAAGCTCCGGTCCTTTGGACTGCAGGGACCTCCTGGCCTCTTTCTATGACTCTGTGGTGGCATCAGACATTTTCTATGGAGTCGTCTGCTGGAGCAGCAGCATCTCAGCAGCAGACAGGAGGAGACTTGATAAACTTATCAAGAAGGCCCGGTCCATCCTGGGATCCTCTGGACCCGGTGCAGGTGGTGGAGAGAGCAGGATGATGGACCAGCTGTCATCGCTGCTACGTACATACGTCTACTCTGTTTTCTTCCCTTTTTAATGATATTGTTTACTTTTACTATTGCTCTGTTCTTGTAACATTCTGTCGCTGCTGAGACAAACAAATTCCTCGTCTGCGGGACATCAAAGGATTTCTGATTCTGATTGTGATTGTGGTTCTGATGTGGACCGTGGTGGAAATGAACTGAAGACGACATGCAGCTGTGTGATCTGTGAGCTGAACAGCAGAGAGGAGGCAGCCCGGTGCTGATCCAGACGTGTTCTGGTCTTCAGACCAGTCAAGTGTTTGTTGTCACTTCACTCGTGAAGGTTTCCTGAAGCTGCCACATCATCGTGACGCTTCAAACCCTCGAGGACTCGCTGACTGTCTGCTGGTGTGTCAGCACGCCGGATTAAACACCAGATAAACTCTAATTAATCATCGTGTCCTCGTCCTCCAGACGTACACAGCAGAAGATTTCCCATCAGGCCTCAGGCTGTTCACACAAACCTCAGCAGCAGCAGCAGACTGGCATCACTGAGCTGTTTGACAAGTCCGAGTCTCAACTAACGAGACACGCTTTAAGTGTTTCAGTTGAGTCTCGTCTGGGACTCTGGGACTCTGGGAAATACTGAGTATTTCTAGTTGTCTTGGTGTCTAAAATCAATCGAGACAAGTCAAAATTATGTTTCAAGTCATTTCAGGCGGTTCTAGTCAAACGTAGTCATCTGAAGTTATTATAAACAAGTCCAAGTCAAACGTCTCTGAGTTATGTAAAAAATCAAGTCCAAATTCTGTCTCAAGTCATACCAGACAAGTCTGACTTTAAACTTGTCCAAGTTATGTTTCTCGTCATTGACTGATCAAGTTTTCAAAATTATCCCATCTCATGTCATCTTCAACCAGTTATCCAATAGTCCAAATCAAGTCTAAAGTCACTGGAGACAAGTCCAAGTCAGAGACTTGTCTTAATCGTGTCTGAAGTGAGTTGAGACAAGTTCAGCTCAGGTCTTGTCTGGGAAAAGCACAAGTGAAGTCTCAAGTCATTTGAGACAACTTCAAGTCAGACTTTTAGCTTGTTTTGAATGACTTGAGACTAAAAGTCCAAGTCAAGTGTACAAGTTCAGTTTCCAGTCATTTAAGGGGACTCAAGTAATTTTGAGACAAATTCAAGTCGAGACTTGTCTGAGAAGACTTGTCATCTTAAGTACTCACAGACACGTCCACATGATGTCTCAAGTCATTTAAAGGTCCCTGTTACAACCCTAGAGGTCATAAATGTTTGTCTGTTTGCCAATAAAACTATGTTAAAACGCTCGCTGCTGGTGGTGTTTGGGGAACAGGAAGAGGGGAGTCTCATTCTGTTGTTGCACCAGGGTTTCCCCTAGGCCCTGGTCCTAACATCCCATATTTTAGTGAAGAGTTTCAGTGAAGAGCTCCAGTCAGAGGTCCAACAACTCTGTATTCGTTATGTATAAACTCAAACCATCCGTGGTCCTGAACTTCAGCTGTCTCAAAGTCGCTCTGCTGACAGCCGGCCCGTTGTCATTAAAAATGAAACACAACCACTGTCTGTTCTGTTGTTCTGTAGCTGGGACAGAATATAGACACTGATATTGATTTATACAACCAACAACAGAGTAATTTGCGTTCAGCTCTGAGCAACGACATTGTGAAACGCTGCCGTCTCACAGCTGGACACACCGAACTTCACCTCGGGGATGAACGCCCCCCTCTCAGATATCTCCTATCACCTCAGAGGAGGCGGGACTATGATAATGACTCCTTTCATTACGTAACAACAGGAGCAGAATCTGAACAGCCTGTAGGAGCGCCGTGTTACCAGTGGGTGGGCTGCAGAGACCATGCAGGAATCACTTGTTTTCCTCATTCTGGGAGTCGGCAGGCTCAGAGAGGACCAGCTGATATATGTAGAGACCAGAGAAAACCTGTTTTTTTATAATATGGGACCTTTAAGGCATGTTTGAGTCAAATCTAGTCATCTCACATAAACAAAGACCAGCAGTCCAAACAGTCCAAGTCATGATGTAAGAACTGTAAACGGGTCCAATCAGACGCGGAAACCATCTGTAACTCCAAATGTTAAACATCAATCTTTAAATCCATGCAGTTCAGAATTAGGATGTCCAACTCAAAATCCCATCATGCCCCAGTCAGGGAGACTCACCTGTGACCAGGAAGGCGCAGCGCCCTGCCCCGGCCTCGTTGGTGATGTCACAGGTGTACTCGCCGTAGCCCTCTCGGTTCAGAGCTCTGACCAGGTAGTTGGTGTCATCACGTTGGTCGCTGAACTGTCCGACGGTGAGGAGGCGGGACCCCAGCTTCCACTCGTACCTGAGGAGGCGGGCGGGGTGAGCTCGCAGCAGGCGGCAGGTGAGGCTGAACGCCCGGCCGAGAGCCTGACGGATCTCCGTGTACACCGGCTCCACGACAGGGGGGACTGTTAGAGACGGGAAGCACAACCAGGAAGTAGATTAAAACAACTGTCAAACCGTCAAAGAGTTTCAGTGAAGAGCTTCAGTGAAGAGCTTCAGTGAAGAGCTTCAGGGAAGAGCTTCAGTGAAGAGCTTCAGGGAAGAGTTTCAGTGAAGAGTTTCAGTGAAGAGCTTCAGTGAAGAGCTTCAGGAAAGAGTTTCAGTGAAGAGTTTCAGTGAAGAGCTTCAGTGAAGAGCTTCAGGGAAGAGCTTCAGTGAAGAGCTTCAGTGAAGAGTTTCAGCGAAGAGTTTCAGTGAAGAGCTCCAGTGAAGAGCTCCAGTGAAGAGCTTCAGGGAAGAGTTTCAGTGAAGAGCTTCAGTGAAGAGCTTCAGTGAAGAGCTCCAGTGAAGAGTTTCAGTGAAAAGCAACGACGAGAAATCAGAGACCAACAGGTGAACATGTGTTGACTCCTTCAGCTCTCGTGTGTGTGTGAGCGGATAAGAAACATTCAGTGAGTTCGATCAATAATTAATTTATCATCGTATTCTGAGAATCTCTGAAAGTTTCTCAAATAACTTGAAACCTCTTCAGCATTTAGAACGTCTAGAGTCAGACGGGCGTCTGTGAGGCGGCGCTCTGCTAAAGGGCACAGAGGCAGAGTGATGTGTCTCTTTTTACGCCTCCAGCAAAACTGAACTCGGACACGTTCCGGAGAGAACGTCCTGCCATCAAACACCAGCCAGCAGACGACCGTCCTCTACCACGCTGCCTGGCTCCAGGGACCAGCGGCACTCAGTTTATATATTTCACTGATAAAACTTTTAGAAGCTCGACTTCTTCATCCTCTCCTGCAGACAGCAGACTCACTGTCGCCCCCTGAAGGCCAAACGACTCATTACAAGAAGAGATGGACAAAGTAGCACATTTCAAATATCAATCGATCTTCTCATCAATCAGAAAAAGTGATTGATGATCAGCTGACTCAGTTTATACACGTAAATATATGGATCAGTTACTTTACTGATACTTAAGTACATTTGACAACAGATACTCGAGTACTCTTCATGTGTTTGACTTTCACCGCTACTGTGAGACCCACACACACACACACACACACACACACACACACACGCACACTCAGGTGACAGAGCTAAAGGTCTCAACCCTCCAGGACTGTTTCCAGAACCGTCCTCCTGCGGGGGGATTCAGTCCAGGAACATCTAAAGGTCAGCCGGACGCCTTGGCTCCACGCCGACCTTCAGCCGAGCTCTCTGATTGGACCAAAAAAATACTTCTGACCTTGCAGTTTAATTCCCATGATGCACTGCTGAGGCTGGTGCTGCAGCTCGTTAGTGAGAGTTTCTCTTCAGACTTTGCTCTGAACGATCTCTGACAGCAGCTGATTCCACGTGATGATTAACACACTTCTTTATCTCCTCGTCTTCTCTCCGTCTCTTCACAGATGGATTCAACCAATCACTGCAGCCGATACTTAACAAGTTGTAAAGTCAGAGTTAGAACAGTGTGTAACTAAAGTGGCTGTAAAGACGGACTAGTGAGTAGATGAGTCTCCGTGTTCGCTGTGAGGACGTTTAATGTCCCCGACAACCTCTGTAGTCTCATTCAGACACTCGTTAGCAACCGCTAACTGTTTCTAACACATGAAGAGCTTCAGGATTAAACTGTGGGACATTAATGATGAATGGAACCTGTAAATATGTTCAGCCTGTGGAACCACACAGCTGATTACACACATGTAGCTGAAAACAAGAGGGAACCGGTGTGCTAACATGCTAACATGCTAACTGGCGTCAGGCTTTAGGACTACAGACTACAGAACAGCTGGTCTACACAGTTTGGTAACTTCGGCTCAAAAGCCACAACTTTAGCCAACAACAGTCTTCTGTCACAGCCGACTTCAGAGTTTCAGATTATTGTTCCGTCGTGTCTCATGTGTCTGTAATCCAGGTTATAAAGGACCTGGACGGGATTCTATTCACATCATCAGGCTCCTCGTCCTGTCCTCTCAGTCAGCAGCGTTCTGTATTATAATGCTCTGACAGTGTTTCACTGTAATCCAAGTTATCAGCATCTGTGGAACTTTTATTCTCGTGTCTGCTCGTGTTGGTAACTTGTTGTCTGAAACTCTGGAGGTTCGTCAGAGGGATTGTGGGACGTCACCTCCTCACATCGCTGTCATCCTGTAATCCAGTAAAGAAACCAGCAGACTGTGAGGGATTATTGTCAAAGTAAAACCCTAAAAAACCTCTAACAGCTCATTTGGAAGGAGCTCAGAAGCTTTCCTGCTGGAGCTTGATTAACATATTTATGAGACTCAATTAACGGACAGTAACAAACTGCGGAGACATAAAATGAAGTTTGTTTTTACTGAACTAGTTTCCACTCAGCCGCTTCTCTCCAGGATTCATCTTTAAATACAGTCCAACATTAAATCTACGTCGCGCGTAACTCCAATGTTGTTTCACTTATTTGAGAGTAATCCACCTGTAATCTGCTCCACCTGTAATCTGCTCCACCTGTAATCTGCTTTGTGTTGTTACACAGTCAAAACAGCAAACACAGTTTAGAAGAGAGATTTTTCTTTTTACAGCAGAAACACAAAAATAAAAACCTGCTGCAGAGCATCTGAAGTTATTTCAGTAAAGCTGTGACCACAGCGAGAGGTCACCTGAGTGACCTGAGTCACCTGAGTGACCTGAGTCACCTGAGTGTGCTGGACGTCTCTGAAGCCTCGTTCAGGAGACGCCCGCAGCTCGCAGTCAATGTGTGTACGAATACGTAATGTAGAACACTGTGAGGGTGTTTACACAAAGTGTGCAGAAACACACGAGGAACCGCATCCATCCGGGTTCAGGTGTGTGTTCAGGTGTGTGTGCAGGTGTGTGTGCAAGTGTGTGTTCAGGTGTGTGTGCAGGTGTGTGTGCAGGTGTGTGTGCACTCAGCTGAACACTTCCTCTGACTCTCTGCATTGATTCAGAACACGTCGAGCTGCAGAGGAGATTCACTCTGACAGCCTTTTAGTGCAGCAGGAAGCCGCCAGCTCTGTGTGTGTGTGTGTGTGTGAGAGAGAGAGCGTGTGTGTGTGTGTGTGTGTGTGTGTGTGTGTGTGTGCGCTGTGCGTGTGCGTGTGTGTGTGTGTGTGTGTGTGTGTGTGTGTATGTGCTGTCACATCCTCTGATGGTATTGTGTGCGACGTGGCACCCTCCAGGTTAGACGGTTAGGCGTGACTGGGAGGTCGTGGATTCGATCCCCGTCCACAGACAGACGGACAGACGGACAGACGGCGTGTGTCTGACAGCGGCTGCCCGCGTGCCCTCGAGCAGAGGCGTCAAACCCTCCACCTGCCGGTGTGTGTTTCAGCTGAGATGGTGTTTTCATGGAGCAGATGTGCTGCTGTCTGCGCTGATGGATGTGATGCACTTTGATTGGATGATGTGACATTTCCTCTGCAGCGCTCAGCAGCCGACGTCACAATGCATTCTGGGTAGTTTAGAGGCTAAAGCTGCACAGTTGGCGCCTGCCGGTGTTTGTTTACATCTGCAGCAGATGTTGCGTTTGGTTTCAGCTCGAAAACAGTTTGAGTGAAAAGTCGACAGAGACGAACCGAGATCATCTCAGGTGAGCTGAACACCTGCAGCAGGTGAGCTGAACACCTGCAGGAGGTGAGCTGAACACCTGCAGCAGGTGAGCTGAACACCTGCAGCAGGTGAGCTGAACACCTGCAGGAGGTGAGCTGAACACCTGCAGCAGGTGAGCTGAACACCTGCAGCAGGTGAGCTGAACACCTGCAGGAGGTGAGCTGAACACCTGCAGCAGGTGTGACTGAACACTTGCAGCAGGTGAGCTGAACACCTGCAGCAGGTGTGACTGAGGACACTATGCACGGTGAAGTATTGCAAGAAGTACTCGGATACTTATTTCACTCGGTAAAAGTATTCACTCCCATTTTCAGACATTTTATTGATTGCAACTGATCGATTAATCCAGAAAATAATCAACAGACTTATCAATCAGCTGTGTGTGTGTGTGTGTGTGTGTGTGTGTGTGTGTTACCCACACTGCACCACCAGCTGGATCAGCGCCTCTCTGGGTTTCACGTTGAAGCCGTTGTACTGGCTCGTCTGGCAGCGGTACGTCCCGCTCATCTCTCTCGTCACGTTGCTGATCCTCAGGACGCCGTCGTAGCTCTCCGTCTCCGCCGAGCCGTCCGACATCAGTAACGGCGCCGCGGCCGCCGACCCGCTCTCCTCCACCCGCGACCACAGGATGATGGGTTTGGGTTTCCCTGAGACCAGACACTGCAGGTCCACGGTGTCGCCCTCCTGAGCGATGAGGTGAGAGCGCCCCCTGGGGACGGTCAGCTCCGGAGGAACTGCAGGTGGAGAGACAGGACGCGTCACACAGGAGCTTAAAACTACAAGTAGAGAGCATACCTCCGCCAGGCTCAACAGCCAATATATTACAGTCTGCTCACTCTGGATTTTTATTTGGATCTGGACAAACATTACTGTTGGTAAGATGTGACGGCTCCAGAAGTCGGTCTTTGAATCTAACACCCGTCCTCTGTGGACCCGACCGAACTAATTAGTTCTACACAAACAAGGAAATAAAGAGGTGAGACGAGCTCAGAAAACAGTTTTTCTTCCATGTCTGAGAGTTTGTCCTTCATTTAAAAACACACTGAGAGAGCTGCTGTTCAGGGAAGGAACAGGGGGAGGGAGGAAGAGGAGGAGGGAGGAAGAGGAGGAGGGAGGAGGAGGAGGGAGGAACAGGGGGAGGGAGGAAGAGGAGGGGGGAAGAGGTGGGAGGAAGAGGAGGGAGGGAGGCTGTTTGAACATTTATTTTCCTTATGGGAATGCAGCAGCGACCCGAGCGCGACCTTCTGTTTTAACATGAAACATCCGTCAGCGGGCGACTGCGACTGCAGCGACGCTTTCATTCAAACACTCCACCCTTCCTCCTCCTCTTCCTCCCTCCCTCCCTTCCTCCTCCTCTTCCTCTTCCTCCCTCCCTCCTCCTCTCGTCTGCCAAGGTCACAAACAAACAGGAAGCCAGCCGCCGCCAGCAGACGCTCCTCTGTGTGACGTCCATCTGAAGGAAAAGTTCTGCTTCTCTTCTGTGCAGAAGCTGAATGCAGAGATTTGTCCCAGAGTTCAAGAGCTGCAGGCTTTATAGAAGAAGAAGAAGAAGAAGAAGAAGAAGAAGAAGAAGACGACGACAGGTGCTGCTGCAGCCTCATGTTGTTCTGGCCGTGAACAGAGGAGGAGACACATCGCAGTGGAAAGTGTTTTCACTCTGCTGGCTGCAGGAGCTCACAGGAAAATAAAGACTTCACTGAGAGTCTGAGGAGAGTGAGACCTCTCCCTCTGAGCTGCTGAAGGTGAGCCGTACTTTACTGTCAGTCAGTATTTCTACACTGTAGTACAAGTGTAATCTGTGATACTTCTTCAGGTGTGTCAGAGCCCTGCCCCCGGCCCGGCTCACCTGTGGTGGATGAGATGTTGACGTCGATGCTGATCTCGGGGCTTCCTCCGTTCCTCAGCGAGGCCACGCAGGTGTAAGTGCCGAAGTCGGTGAACTTGAGGTCGATGATGTCGAGGTTGGTGGTTCCCGGCGACACCTCGGTGTCGGTGTGGGTGATGACCATCCGCTCCGAGCTCCTCAGCGGCCGGCCGTTCTTCAGCCAGCTGAACTGCAGCTCCTCGGGGGGCGTGGCCTCCACCTGGCAGCTGATCTTCACCTCCCGGCCGATCTGGATGTTGTCGTCGTTGTGGTACGGGTCGGGTGTGATCCAGAAACG